>JAHHFK020005035.1:0-62032 GCA_024533555.2 Aedes koreicus | reverse complement strand
TTTTAAAATAGTTCAGATACACTGGTGCATCTGAGTTTTGAAATTTGAACCAATTTATCTGATATGATCCAAGTGAAACACGATCTGTCGAAACGGTATAGTGTCGATGGTATAGTATCGTCGTATCAAGTGGAGTGTATCTGAGTAGTTTAAAACAAAAACGGTGTATTATTGAATGTTTTTAAAATTGTTGTGCAAATTCAAGAAAAATCATCATTTGGCATAATTTTCTCTTCGTGGTTATTGCAGCGGCATTTGGTTAGTTTTGTTCGTTTGTTTCTTTTAATAACATTTATGGTACTACTAGATAACAATAAATCTAAGAACTGCTAATAATTTACAAAACTCATTACGCAATTCACACAATGTGCACTCACCAGCAGAGCACTCTTCCGAAATCAAATTTAGAATGAGAAGTAATGAACATCGACTTTAATAGTAGCTTTCTTCTGGGTTCATGCGAGTGCTCTCGACTTGTTGTGGTATGTATTTGATTAATGAATTTCCTACCAATAACCCTATTCAACTTAGTATTGTTTTAAAACCGAGTGCTTAGAAAGTGCTTAGAAGACGTCTGCATTGAGTTATCTTAAATTATAATAATCCGTCCACTACATCACAATATATTAGGATTGGTTGAGCAGATAGGAGATAATGAAATCACTGGGTATAGGAACCAGTCTCCCCTGCTTGGTGCTAAACGGATGAGCCTGGACATCAATAGAAGCATAAAGTTGCCAGAAGGCATGAAATGCATCAACGCACTCTTATTTTTACCAAATCCCTCAATCGCAAATTTAAATGGATTAGCATAGATTGTTCTTAAGAAGCCTCTACTTGATTGATACAGTTGTAAAAATTGAAAGTTTATGAAAAAGAGTATGCTTCGGGCATCGGCTGTGAGAGGTTGTGTCGATGCTTAATTACGCACTATTTTGCTATAGGGCATGGCGCGTTTCGTATTGTTTCGGTTATCTTTAATTCAGCGAAGCGAGTGATCGAGTGAGCATAGAAAAAAAAAACTACAAAAATGGTAAGTTGTGGTGGTTCGCCGGGCTGGTGGACCGGTGGTGAGGATCACAATTAATTTTCATCCATAATTTTGGTTTGCCATACTTGCCGTGTCACTTGAAGAAAGTAAGCCACTATACCTTTTTGTGAGTGGCTCCAATACCATCCTTACTATTGGTTTAAATCGGTTCAAATCGGATTTCCAGCATTATGGAGAATCTTTTTGTTTTTCCAATGAAAAACCACCACCACACTTTGTGAGTGGCCCCAATTTTAAATTAAATAGGTTCAAATCAGAAATTGGTACTAATATTAAAATATTTCACTAAACGCCGCGTGAATTCAGCTTATCGTTTACCAAAAAGAATCCTGCTGCCACCCAATCCTGTTATCCAACATCCCAGTGAAAGTGCAGTTGCGGTCTCGGCTTCCAATAAAACGAGTATCACGTCGACACATTCCTACCCAGTATTGCCTTAGTTTGGGACGACCAGTTTTTACACATTGAGGATGTATGCTAGTCTCAACCATCATCTGTTGGTTCTCTGTGTTATAACAACTGATCTGGCAGCAACGGAGTAGCAACCTTGGGCGGTCAATCATGCTCATTATCTTGCTCATGCTTATAGAAAGGGATAAAATCTTTGAATAGGATAAGACCACTGCAACTTCTCGCACTGATTAGCATGCTGTCTTGCTTTCTCACACGCTTATCAAATTACTGGTCTGAAAATCGAATACGATTCGTTTCGTTTAACCTGGATTATATCGTAGCATGTGCTCCATTAATATCTCTTGGATACAGAAACAATATTTCAAAATATTAAATCGAACTTTAAGATATGATTAACATATATTCTCTATAATACGAAACTGTAGTACCGTAAAACGGGATACTATTGATCAGCGCGGTAACATTGATCGGTTTGGCCCATATAATGAGTAGTTCACATATACATTTTCCGTTGATACACTTTCTAACTATGAATTATGAAATATGTTTCTCAATCTGGTGTTATTTGACTTCCGAAAGCTGTAACATTGGTTAAAATATTACGTTTTTTAATTGCCAAGAACTGAAAATTGAACTGAGCATAGCTTTTTTCACTTTGAGCTAGCAGGAAAAAACCAATGAATGCTTGAATCATAGTTAACATTACAGCCTAGAGATATTTAATAGATGCGCTAGGTTAGCTAGGTTGAGTGTACTATTTAAAAAATAAAATCTCATGGATGTCCGCTTTTTGCGCTTTTTTGCTACATCTTATTACAAAATCGAGGCGACTTCGCGCTTTTTGATTGAGGTAAAGGAACAATCTCACAAACATTAAAAATATATAATAAAAAATTGAAGCAAATATTAAAAATCTAAAAATAAAATCAAAAGTAAGGGGGGGGGGGGGGGGGCAACGGCCCCACCCTGCCCCCCTCTGGCTACGCCTATGAGCCGGCCAGTTCAGCGCAAGGGGACTCCGCCTAATTGAGAAATATTGAAAAACTGGCGTACCGTGGTGAACAAATTCGATTAGGTGGCTGTACAAAATGAGATAATCCGGGAATTCGAACTTCGTCAACCAGAAGCATAGCTTAATTTTTTTTATATGTTTTATACTAATTGAACTTCAAAATGAAGAATGATTAGATTTTTTGCATTTTTTTTAAAATCTTAAATCGCATTCTTTTTATCCAAATTCTGATCATAGTGCACTCTTAAGATTCACCTTTAAAAATACAGCGACAACTCCAATTGAAATAATAAAAACTATGGCAACGCTGTGTCGAATGGAAAAAAAAGTGTCTAATTCTAACCCCAACATTCAATTAATGCACATTAGTTAAATATATAGACAGTATTCAGTGAGAGAAGCCATTTGCTGTTGGACTTTGTTTACCATCAAACAATTTCCACTAATCAGCATATTCTTAACAAAACTAAACACGCAGCAAATGATGCATGTGTAAACACTTTTTCGACCATCTCTTAAATATGATCGATGCCTTGGCTTTTGCCAAGGGGAGAAGAGAAAAAAAAACTAATCATCCTTCGAACCGTCGAACTGCCCGTCAGTGCCGGATGGAATGTAAACCGTAGTGATATTTCTTTGGGTTCGCTTTGCCTGTTGATTCTGGCGCGATTTAAGTTTACTCTGAATGCTAACTGAATCCATCCGCCAACGATGGATTTTTCTGATGATTATTCCACCATCAACAACGCATTTATATTCCCACGATTTGTTTTTTCTTCGCATGATTTATTATAAACATGGTCCGGCTATAAGGTGATCAAATTGTGTTTGTATTTTGCGCAGTATGTTTGGATCTTGGTATCGCAAGACTTCACCTGTACGAAATGTTACGATGGTTTGTAGAATCTTACATTTTGTACAGAGTCAATCAGCATAAGAGAATGGATAATAATGAGGATGACATTAACTTAATCAGCAAGATAAAACCTTCTGTTTTCCGTCATTTATTGGGGGGATTTTCGGGAGATATAGTTACAGGAAGTATATGGTTCCGCTCGAATTGCGTGGATAATTTTCCTTTTCTCCATAACCGTTTTACAACTGTTTGATTACAGCTGTAATCAAAAACATATGAATCGATGAATTGGCCATAAAATGCGACAAATCATCCTACCATTCAAGCAAATTGATCGGTTATACGCCTACGGCTGCAGAGGGTCGGAAGCACGAGCCATCAAAAAGCCAATTAGAAGTGTTATCATTGATGTTCGGCAACACCCCCTTCCCCGCACATTCGCTGCCGAAAAATTCCAAACATGATGCATTCCGTTAAAATTTGATAACCTACCTAACTACAATAACTTAAGCCTAGTTTACCAGCTGTCTGATGATCGGATGGGGCGACCTCAGGCAGGATTCTCTGAACCTTTCCAGGATTATACCTTTTCTCTCGCCGAGGGTCTGTAGACCAGCCAGGCGATGGATCTCAAAATTACTAGTTCTTGGAGGACAGTTCAGAATCATCCGAAGGATTTTGTTCTGAACTACCTGTAGTTTCCGATGGTGGCAATTGGCGCAACTCTCCCAGATTGGCAAACCGTACTCGACCACGGGAAGAATGATTTGTTTATGAACTGCCAGTTTGTTCTTGGTCGATAGAGTGGACTTTCTGTTGATCAGCGGATACAGAGATCTTAACAAAGTACTACATTTAGTTGAAGTTTTGTGAACATGCGATCGGAACAACAACTTGCTATCTAGGGTGAGACCAAGGTAGACTACTTCCCCGGACCAATCGATCGGTGTGTTACAGAGGTGGACTTTGACATCTCCTGGCGGAATGAGTCGAGGTGACTTGGAGTGCGGAAACAGAATCGTCTGAGTTTTAGCTGCATTGATACAAATCTTCCAGCTATTGAAATATTCGGACAGAACATTGAGGCCCTCCTGAAGTTTTCCAGTCAGAGCACGAATCACTCGACCCTTGTAGATGATGGAAGTGTCGTCCGCAAACATCGACAAAATACCACCACCCGGCAGGGGAGGAACATCTGACGTGAAGATGTTGAATAGGATAGGGCCTAAGAGGCTACCCTGGGGAACACCAGCATCAACGTTAAACGTATCAGAATGGGAATTGTTCAGGAAGACCTGGAATGATCTGTCCAACAGATAGTTTTTGATGATCTTAACAAGATAGATCGGGAAGTTGTATCGATGCAGCTTAAACACCAGACCATCATGTGCCAGACATTGTCGAACGCCTTTTCGACGTCCAACAATGCCATGGCAGATGTCTTTCCAACGGACCTGTTCCGTTTGAGGATGTTAGTTACTCGCGTCAGTTGGTGGATGGTAGAGTGACCTTTCCTGAACCCAAATTGTTCCTGAAGGAAGATGTTATTCTGGTTTGCGAACTCCAGTAAACGGCTGAGGATCAGCTTTTCGAACAACTTCGAGATGGAGGACAAAAGGCTGATGGGGCGATAGCTTTTAGCGCTGGTAGGATCTTTGCCAGGCTTGCGAATAGGGATTACTTTGGCTATTTTCCAGCAAGATGGAAAGTAGCCAAGCTCCCAACATCTGTTAAAAACCGCTGCAAGGTGTCGGAAGAAATCAACACTCAAGTTTTTCAACTCGAGGTTGATGACTCCGTCGACACCAGCGGCTTTCATGTTTTTGGTTCGCTTGATGGCAGCTATCACCTCATCAGCCGATATACTACTATCGTCAGGGACAACTATGGGTGTTTCGGCGACTCTAGACATTGCCTCCGTAACAGTAGGCTCATGTGGGCTCACAATAGATTGGCCAAGGTTGTGTGAGTTCACAAAGTGTTGACCTAGTGCATTGGCCTTTTCAACAGGGGTGATAAGTTGAGATGGGACAGAATTCTGGTCGAGCGGACTAAGCGGCGGAATTGGTCTTGGCTTATTTTTCAGAATTTTGGTCAACTTCCAAAAGGGTTTTGCACAATCTGGGAGAGAGCGAATTTTAGTTTCAAAATGCCTATTTCTGAGATCCATCATCCTGGCTTGAATAATTTTAGTAAGGCGGTTTGAATTGGTCTTAAGGTGAGGTAGACCGGTGCGTTGAAATTGTCTTCGGATCGAGTTACGGATTCCGATAATGTACTTGGTAGTCCTGTCAAGGTTCAGAGAATCACTCACCTGGTTTACTGAAGGAACATGCTGCTCTCGGGCCCGAGAGATTGCTTCGTCGATGGTACGCAGTTGTCGGTCGATGTCTTCGGGCGTCTCGGGGAGTGCATCGTAATCGACAGAGTCGTCGACGCATCGCTGGAACAGTTCCCAGTTGACTCGGTGATAGTTGCGCCTGGTGATAGGGTGCCGATTGACCGAGGAGCCAACTTCGGCCACCACCGGATAGTGGTCCGAGCTGAGCTCCTGGTATACGACCGGCTGAGCGATGTTGTTGGCCATGTTGGTGAGGAAAATGTCGAGGGTTGCGTGAGCCCCAGCTTGACTCAACCGGGTTGGAGAATCCGGACTCAGTATCGTGTAGTGACCCTCCTCCAGGTCATTTTGGATGATGGATCCATTGTTGTTCCGACGAGTGTTCCCCCAGCCTTCATGTTTTGCGTTGAGGTCGCCAGCGATGATGAATTGCCCCCGCCGCCGAGTTAGCTTGACGATGTCTTGCCGTAGGACCGTAGCCGCTTGCTTGGGGCAGTAGGCCGCGATGATGACGATCGGTCCGACGGTGGTGTCTACTTCCACACCTATGGCTTCGATTACTTTGAGCTGGAAACTCGGCAGCAGGTGGCAGTTGATGTTGTATCGCAAAGCAATGGCAACACCCCCTCCTCTGGAATTGGTCCGATCGAGTCTAATGAGCCGAAAGTCAGGAATATAAACATTAACGTCAGGCTTGAGGTGCGTTTCGGTGATAATGGCGATATCGATTTCCTTCTCGTTGAGGAAATCGGTTGGCTCGAATTTTTGTTCCGAAAGGAACAAGCATTCCAATTTAGAATCTTGATGCTGACTTCACGGTCCATATTTATTAATGAAGTTCATCAGCACCATGCTGGCAGCGTTAATTTGTTGCTCCTTAGAACGGCAACGGCGCAGTTGTTGATGCAGGTTCTGGATGAACTCCATCATTTGTTCCGGCGTGTAGAGGTCATCATCAGACTGATGGGTTGCTGAACTACTTGTTGCCGGATTTCCCCAGACTGGAGGAGGGACATGTTGAACTGGTGGGGCTGTCACGGCGGCTACAAGTCGGTGTTGAACTGTGGTGGTCGGTTGGCGGTTTTGCTGTCGATGGTTTACTTCGAGAGGCGGTAAGTTTGGTACATTGTACCGGAGCTGCGGGAAGTGTTCCTCCGTCACCGGTGGAGGCGGTCGTCGCTGGAATTTTTGTTCGTTTTGGTAGTTGATTGCTTGCGGATTTCAACATATTCCGATCGCTTTGGGCACGATCGGTTACTTACCCTCGTGGTTGGCACCACAGTTGACGCACTTCGGCTCAACACCTTCGTCCATTTGGTTGCACTCTGCGGTCACGTGCGCTCCAGCACATTTGCCACAACGCGATTTCATGTGGCAGTTCCTGGTACCGTGTCCGAAGGATAGGCAGTTTCCGCACTGCGTGACGTCGTTCTTCAGCGGTCGGTAACGCTCCCATTCAACGATGATGTTGAAGAGTGCCTTGATTTTCCGGAGATCGTCCAGACAGGTGGAGTCCTTCTCCAGATGGACCAAGTATAACTTGTCCCGATAGTTTGCTGATCCCTTGCGCCCGAAGGGAAACACTTTGATCGGCTTCAGCTTGACCGATTTAAGCTCGGAAATAATTTCCTCCGGGTCGTATTCCGGAAGACCACGAATTACCACCTTCAACGGCTTGCTGCCGGGAGAATCGTGCGTGAAGAACTCCAATTTTTCCGTTGCCAGGAATTTTCCTACGGCTTGGAAATCTTCCTCCGTAGAGCACATGATTTTCGTGCCCATGCTGCACAGCTTGAAAAGCGGGTGAATTTGAGCCGCAGCAAGCTTATTCCGAAGCACCGCGACATCCTTCGAGGTGGTGAAAAGCGGGGAATTTTCACTTTCTTCGGCACGTGTTGTACCGGCAACGCAGCAAATTTGTTGTTTGCCAGTAGTCTGGCATTGAGGTCCGACGGTCCGGCTAACGCATCATCGGTTCGCGGTCGCTTGGTGCCGACGCCTTGTTTGTTTGCGGCAGCCATTGCTGCTCGCCGTTCTGCAGCGTCGTTTTTGCTGCCTACCCCCACCGCCGGCGGGGGGGCTTTCCTCAATTTTTTACTTTACAGTTTTAACCTCCCCCCCCCCGAAAAAAGCCCCAACCGCGGGAAAAAAACCCCCCGGGGGACGAACCACCCCCCGAGAAACCCCTGTGCTTCAAGCACAACTACAACTGAATTAAAACGGAAAACCGAGCAGAAAAGAATACGTCTGTCGCACACGAATGCACAGCGAGAATGAAATTTTTGATGTGGAGTAACTACGAGTGACTTCACTTTTTGCGAAACTGAGTCGTATTTCGCTAGCGACTGATTAAAGTGGACTCTCACATTGAGTTCAATTTGCGGCCGTGCAACACAACGTTGATCTGGAGTGAAAAAAAGAGCGCTCAGATTCACCGAGACGAAAGCAGAGAGATTCCCTGCAGCGCGTGCCCCAGTACACTCCAGTGCGGGCGCTCAAGTGTGAGCTCTGGTGCTGCCTCTGGTGGTAGTCAATGCATATGCCGATTAGCTATGATGCTCGGTGGTAGCCGTGGCTCGAAAATGAAAACGTGACGGGTCTAAAAGGATGGAAATTTAAGCTTCTAAAGTTTAAATTTGAAAAACGAGGGTTTATAAAGTTACACCGCGATATAAAGTATTTTTCTTCAACGATTTAAAAAAAAAAACTCCAAATATGAGAACACGTGCTTTATGACCAATCCTTCAGCTCTCAAAAAGCCAAATGAACTCCAAAAAATCACTTAAGATTGATGAGAACGCATAGTTGGCATGGTTACTTTGAATAATGGAAAAGCGTGATAGGATAGTCAGCAAAAACCAAAAAGATAACATTAATTAAAAAAAGTAGCTCAAAATTTAAAATACATACATCACCAGTTTTTTTTTATACACTGCTGGTTACTAAAATAGGTGTGCGACTATAAGTTATCGATGTGCATGAACAATGCACACTATTGCATTCATAGCGTTAACATACCTTTTCATTCATTAAGGCATTTTTTTCATAAACATTGCTGTATATGTGAGATCTTTCTCTGTTTTTTTTTCTGTCAGTTGGACTGTTAACAAGGCAACTTCTGATTTTTTAGTTGGCCAAAATAATAGGTGTGTTGAAAATATCACTTGATTCTAACTCAAATATTTGTCTGTATGAGTAATATTGTGAAAGGTTTGCATGCAGTTGCTAGTCACAAATAACTAAATAGATGTTTAATAAAAAAGTTTTTCTCTTAGAATGAGTCGATCGCGCCATACACCACACGAAAGATTTCTGGATCAGAATTTGCGCAAAGAAGGTAAAACGTATACGTTCATCGCAAATACTCTAGGAAGATCTGAAAATTTCGTAACTAATGGCCTCAAACCATTAAAAAAGAAAGAAACCCGTGGAAAACCAAGAAAAACATCTACAACAACTGATAATCGCATTATATTATTGGCAAAGTCTGATCCTTTTGCGTCATCCAGACGGATTTCAGCGCAAATGGACTATTTCATAAGTCAGTTCGTCGGAGACTACAGGATGCTAATCTTCCCGGAAAAATTGCAAGAAAGGTACCATCATTAAGGAAAAAGAACCTGCAGGCACGAAAGAAATTTGCTTTGCAACATCGCGCATGGGCCGGCCCGCAAGGTGCAAAAAAAATGGCGGAATATCCTTTGGAGCGATGAAACGAAGATAAATTCGTTTTCCTTTGATGCTCAACGAAATGTTCGTAGACCAGCCGGCAAAGCGCTCGATATGCGGTACACGGTAAAAACCGTGGAACCTTCCCCCCCCAACATCCAAAACCCCCCCCCCAAAACCCCCCCAAAAATTTAAAAATTTTTCCCCCCCAAAACCCCCAAAAATTTATGAACTCTCAAAAGAATTATCTGGTCAAGTATTTTTAAACAACGATCAATTATGGACCACTGTTCAAAGAGAGTGGTATGAGCATGCATGAGCATGAGCATGATTGACCGCCCGAGGTTGCTACTCCGTTGTTGCCAGATCAGCTGTTATTACACAGAGAACCAACAGATGATGCTTGGGACTAACATACATCTTCAATGTGTAAAAAATGGTGATCCCAAACTAAGGCAATACCGGCGCCGGCCTCGCCCGAATGCAGGTCAAGTAGGGAATGGGTAGGAAAATGTTGACGTGATACTCGCTTTATTGGAAGCCGCGGTTAATCCACTGCACTTCCACGAGAAATCACCGGGATTTTGGATAACAGGATTGGATGGCAGCAGGGTTCGTTTTGGTTAACGACAAGCTGTTAAGTGAAATTAGTACCGATTTCCGATTTGAACCGATTTAAACCAACAGTAAGGATGCTATTGGGGCCACTCACAAAGTGTGATTGTGGTTTTTCATTGGGAAAACAACGTGATTTTTAATAGTGCTCAAAGCCGATTTTGACCGGTTTAAACCAACAGTAAGGATGCTATTGGGGCCACTCACAGGATGTGATAATGGTATTTCATTAGGAAAACAAGATAATTCATCTCAACGCTTGAGAGCCAACTTGGACCGATCCACACCGACAGTACGGATGCCGCTGGAGTCCCTTACAAAATGGGACAGTGATTTATTTGCTCCAAGATAGAGTGGGCGATAGAAGGCGACCTGCGGACCCTCCGCAGACAGCGAGGCTGGCGAGGAACAGCCATGGACCGATTACAATGGAAACAACTTCTGTGTACAGCAGAGGCCACACCGGCCTTAGTCTGATTGGTAAGGTAAGGTATAGAGTGGCCCGACGAGCATGACGAACGAATAATTTGAATCACAATTAATAATGTACCTCACCACCGACCGATCTTACCCGGCGAACCACGACTTCCGATGCTAACTCGATCACTCGCGCAACGAACAATAGGCAACCGAAACAATAGGCAAAACAAAACAAAATATTGCGGAACATAGTATCAACACAACCGATTCAACCGATGGTCGACGCAAACCTATTAAAAGTAAATTTTATTAATTTAGATACAATGGGTAACAATTACCTGTCTTGCTCCACGTCCTTGAGTGCACTTACTACCTCACTACCGAGTATTAGATATTGTCTTCAAAATTTGGTAGAAATAAATTATTTGTTGCAACACCTGTCCTGCAATTTTCTCCGACGGTGTTTCAACAGGATGATTATTCCTCTCACTATCAACGATCATATTTTCCTCAACACCAGAATACTTCCCCAAAAATTATCGCCAAACAATCTATTTAACTTATTTCTACTCGGGATCATCCAGACACTAAACAACTGTCAGCACTTTTTAGTCGGGCTAAAGTGACAATCCGAAAAAGGAAAACAATTTTCCCACCGCTGTCCTCGCACTTACACACACTGAAATTCGGTTCCTCGCCCGAACGCACTCTTCACGACACGACGCACGCGAAAACTACGGCGGAACGCCGTCGACGCGGTTTTCCCGGCACACTGCTGTTGTCAAAAATTCGAAGGGAAAAACTTCCCCACAGCAGCAGTTTGTTCGAACCACTCGATTCCTGAATCCAGCTCGAGACGTCACCACACTGTGCAATTGTTTGAAAACAAAAAGAGTAAAAATACTCACACCAAAACAGAGTCTGCTCCCTACAAGGTATGTAATCCAAGCACCTTCGTTTCGCTCACTACGCTGTTTGTGTATGTGTTAAGATTAATATGACTCTCCAACTAATCGCGTCTCATCCCACACTGAAATTTCACACAATCCAATTCGCCTACGCACCAACACATGAAAAATAATTCGCCAGAGAGCAGCAGCACTCTTCTCGTACCACTAAGAATATATATTTGAACTGTTCCTCTCTCGTTCACTCGTTTGGTTGACGTTGTATTCAGGGCAAAAAAAAATCTCATTCCACTAGCGGAAAGAGTAATTTCACAAACAAGGTGTGATTTGCACCATTTTCGACAAGATTCTCAACCAAAAACATGAAATCGGCATAGATTGCCTATCCAGGCACATTATGCGACACTTTTCTCGAAGATTTGAGACACTTTTCACTTGAATAAATCGCGAAACCCGAAGCTGGCAGCCGCCCAATGTTCAACACGTCGACTCTCACAGCACTCTCAAAACACTATCCACTGTTCAAAGAGAGTGGTATGCTATACTAACTGAAACTTGCCAGCGCTTGGTTGAGTCAATGCCAAGAAGATTCTTCAAGCAACACACAAAACATATTTTTAGAATGATTAGTAATTGTTTGTTTTATAAATGTATTATACACGTATTGCAATCGGATCGGTCTGGATGTTTTGTATTCTATATTTTGACTAACGATTGAGCTGAACATACTTTTTCCACTGCTGGAAATGATTTATACTTTATATTGTGCTTAACAAAATTTTTCCATACATTTATAAAACATGAACAGAATAAGATTTTATGGGTAGTTCTAAAAACTGTTGAAATTACATTACACCAACCATGTTTTGCAAAATGTGTTTGTTTCTCATAAAGATGAATTTGTTGTACAAGATTGTGGTTTCAATGCCAACGGGAGGCATATCATAGATACTCTGAGTTGACTTTTCAACAATTGGAGTTGGCTTATTAAAGAAGCTACAAACCTATCACGTCAAGGACTTGTGTTCAAATCCCACGCTTGGCGATGTTATATTATTGTATAAACATGATTTTTTTCTGGTTTTATGTTATGAAGCCTTATACACCTTTTGCGCTTTTTAAGTCATATTAAAGTATGAAATAAAAAATTATACACATATATTGATTACTTGTATTTGTCATTTAACAGTACTTTGAACTTGTTTATTACAAGCTGTGTTGCTTGGGTTGAACAAGGTCCTTCTAAATAATGGAGAGTACAGCGGCTACTAAGAGCCATTTATGTAGTAAAAATAATTCGATAAGTTTGAAGCTTTCTATATAGTTTTATGAAACACACCTATTTCACTGACCAGGCATATTTCATATTTAATTGTTATGAGTAAGTCATTTGATGTTTGAACTCTGATTTTTCTTATGCAACTACTTAATCTTTTTAATACACTATCAAATGTCTTACTTTGAAGTTGAATTAAATAAAATTGAATAAAAACAAACTTGAAAATTCGCATTTATTTTTCCGGCATTTTATTGACCAGCAGTGTATGTTATGTTAAAAAGTCTAAACTTTAAAAACAATATAAAAACGAGGGTGCTGTTTGGTCCCAAGACCATTAAAACCATTAAAACAAATACAATACATGTTTTCATAATCAGTATCGCAATTTAGGTGTACTTCTATATTTTCTGTATAATACATATCTAATAACCTTTAGTTTGCGTTCTGCGTATTTTTGAATCCGACCAGTGGTTCAAAAGTTGGGATTTTTTTTGGAAAATGTGCATCTATGTATGTTGAATCCGATGTCTACAATGGGTCCTCCCTTAGTTCAGTCGGTAAAGGCGCAGCTACAAAGCAACACCATGCTAGAGGTGGCTGGGTTCGATTCCCGGTCTGGTCTAGGAATTTTTCGTTAAGGAAAATTTCTCGACTCCCTGGGCATAGCGTACTTGCCACACAATCATAATAATACAAAAATGGTACCAGGCATCGAAAACTCTCAATTCATAACTGTGGAAGTGCATTTAGAACACAATGTTGAGAGCAAGCAATCAGCGAATTGTGAAAGCAATAAGCTTGAAATGCTTGAGGAAAAAAAAACATTCGGCAGTGTTTTTATGGAAGAACAATGTTTGCAGTTAATCGAACTGTTGTCTGATACTACAGACATTTTTAACCCGGGAGTTGAAAGGTGATGGCTCTGTTGAGTTCCAGTGACCAATTTCAGAATACCTGGTTACTCATGTCCATTCCGAGGTCACTTTCACTTACAACAAGCCCCGCATAGACACAGTACAAACATCAAATGGATGTAGAAGGAGATGTTTAGCTCATCACCATGAGGCACGAAGAGTGGACAGTTATGTTTGTTAGAATGAAAGATATGAAGAGAAAGTGTTGAAAGTTCCGTCAGTGTACGGTAGGTTGGAAATAGAATAGAAGTATTGAAAATTGAGCAAAAGGGCATGGGTAAAGTAGTACTCGAACCAAGGACGTTATCATTGCCAAACATCCAATGGATATTGGTAATTAGAATACACTTCCATCATCAAAGCATATAATGTTTTGAGGATGGCACGTATTTAGCAGTATCGTTCAAATTTAGTTATAATCAGAAAGACCTCACCGGAAATTGTTGATGATATACTGTCTTCATTTGGACGGCTTCCCTGTTATGCTAAAGGAGGCTTTTATGTCTCTACACTCCGTTATTCGGCAAATATTTTCACATCGTCCTTTTCGAAACTACTTCAAACAATCACACATAAATGCATTACAATGAAAATCACAGGTAAAACCTAATTTCGAAAATAGATATGCAATGAAATAAAAAACTTGACAGCTCTCGTAAACTCAACCGCCCGCGGGCAGCGCTTGCTGCGATCCTTCTAAATTATAAGGTTGTTCTCGAAAAAAAAATGCAATAGACAAAAATGATCACCAACCATTAATTTTAAGTCGGATATTATTGACACTCTCAGTGAATAAATAAACGTTACGTTTATGTAGCTGTATAAGCAAGAATTTTTGTATGGATAGTCACGTTTTCCCAAACCACCCCTCCCCCTTACTGCGTTACATAATCAATGGACCTTCCCTAAATACATTGTTATTTAATTTACGATTGATAATGTTATGACTAAATAAGTGAACGCGGATAATATTTCGTCACCCTGTTTGTGCTTTACCAAAAGCTGCCGACAAGCATCAGTCACATACTGTTAGTAACATGCTATACAAATAATTCAAAAATATTAATATCAATGTGGATTAGATTACAGATTGTGATCTTTTTTCTATGTCCTCAAAAATAACAAAATGTCTAAAATATTACAAAACAGATTTTATTCAGTTGCCAATTATTTCTTCGCTTCTATTTATTTTCAAGTCCTCTACCTGTCATTACAGAGTAAGTCGTAGATCATTTTGAACAATGATATCGAGCCATGTTTAACACTGCCATGACGATTGGCCAGAAGTCAAGATTCTTCATTTCGATAAAAAAAAAAGTTAATCTCATTACTTAGACTTTCGCCTACTGCACGTTCAATGCCTCTAGTCACGCAACCGTGCTCTTATTAAAATCTACTTACGTTTTCTTATACAGTTGTACAAACGAACAAAGCTCTTTAAATAAACAACTCTTTCATGCTTCACCTTAGGCATCATCAGACTAAAAGCACAGTTTATATCAACCAGGAAGGTTTTATTTTTGATGCCAAATTTAATTCAATTTACACGATGTGCTCCCCAAAAGAGGAAATTGATTGTTGATTTGCCACCCTTGTAATTTCGACACCCTCTGCCATTTTCGCCTTTTTCAATGTATCTGGTACACACTTAGAAATTATGAATTTTACACGAGACGTAATTCATGTTTGTAAAAAGTCGGGGAACGTAAAAAAAGATTTCGTGTAAAATTATGTCTTCTGAAACTGACGCATACGCAATTCGACCAAAGCTGTATTTGATTGAATTTATTTTTTCATCTCTTTCAACTCATTCTTATGTGCTAGAGGACGCTTGCATGTGTCGGTCTCAGGGGACAGAAATTTACATGACATTTTGGTAGTGTGTAGACTATGTCTATTCAAGTAGCTTTGCATACTTTGTTTTTTAAAAATTTATCTAGACTGCCATTTAAAAAGGGCTTAAGTTTTTTGATTGTTTTTTTTAAATCAATATAACTCAACAAGGACAAGACTTTCAAAAAAGTTATGTGAAAATGACTTTTAGAAAATTGTCTTATCTTCTTCGAAAAAAATAGTAAAAATTTTAAAATCGATTCTTACACGCTAAAAAAATATTTTTAAATTTAAAGTCAATTTGCAAAAATGGCTATCATGGACAACATTTTTTTTTTAATAGAGGCAATATAATTGTCTAAAAGCTCGCCATACATTGCGAGATGGGCACTTCTAAGGAAAAAAAGTTTTTCTAACAACAAATTTTTCATGTCCTATTTTTACCATGTATGGCGCCAGCTCGTCTTATAATTTGGTCCTGAAGCCTCACAGAAGCCAATTAAATTTAATTATAATGTCAATTTGGATTTTTTAAGGGTCTTCAACTTTGTTGATCCCTACACAATAAAAACATTATATGTTGCTTATGTTAGGTCTTCTGGAATACTGCAGTATGGTCTGGTCCCCATTTCATAAAACGCATATTGGCCGAATAGAATCCCTACAAAAACAATTTGCAATTAGGAAATTTGGGTGGACAACATTTTCTCTCCCATCTTATGACGCTGTATGCTTATCAATATACAAACACTGACACAGCGTCGTGAATTTGCAATGGTTTCATTTGGTAACGATATCGTTTCGCAGCGAATTGATTCAACTAATTCAACTTCTCTGCAACTTAAAAAGAAGGAACTTATTCATAACGAATCATTATCGGACAAACTATGCCAAATAAATAACACTAAACCAAAATCACTGATTTGGCAAAGCGGTTTGTTTACCATATGTCTGAGCTTGGTTTATGACGCTTGAGATGTACAACATTCGACCAGCACTTACTACTGGTGCCATCTATTGCTAAACAGCGGGAACTTAGTTGCGCACCTAATAAATTACTGAAAAATCAAGGCTTCCATTTGGAAAGGGCTTATTTATGAATTTTTATTTTTTCAAAACTTCAGTGATAATACAATTAAATCAGGTGGTTGATCCTGTTTATTACCAAAACTTAAGTATAATACAAGAAGGACGATAAATTGGAAACTAAAAGCTTTATCATAATACCTGAAGTATTGACCCAATAGCAGTTCCGTAGTTTATATCAAAATTGTTAGATTTCATTAAACAAAATTCAATATATTGCACAAAAATTATTTTCATGTCAGATGGAGCAGCGGCCCATTACATGAACTAAAAGAACTTTGCCGGCTTGTGCAATTTCAAGTCCAAATATGGATTGGTAGCAGAATGGCACTTCTTTGCAACGTCTCATGTGAAAGTTCCATATGATGCTATTGTTGGTACTATCAAGCGAATGGCAAAGAGAGCAAGCCTTGCTCAAGATTATGGAAACACAATCAAAACTCCTCGGGAACTACATGACTGGACAGTTGAACAGACAAATAAAAGTATTACAAAACTGGATTGCTGCTTCATATCAGCTGAACAGTGTGCAAAAATGTCAGAAGAACTTGAGGAGTTATATAGCCACGTAAAGACAATACCTGGTACACAGGTTTATTGCTACATGTTTGGTTCTGTTTTACTGATGTAAAGGGAAATATAATGTTAAAATCGTTCAAAAAACTTGAGCCCTTTTCAAATGTTACTCTAGATAAATTTTGAAAAAACAAAGTATTCAAAGTTGCTTTCAAAGACATAGTCTATACACCCACAAAGTTTCATAGGGATCTGAGAGGGTGCTGCCAATCACGAAGACGAGTTGGCGTGAAATTAGTCAATAACATCATTTTTACTACGCTTTTCATACAACAGGCAATAGTTGGAAACACAGAAACAAAATAGGTTTCTAACATTTTCATATGAAATCATTGTTATTTTACCTATGCGAACAGTTAGTTTCTAACGAGTGACTATTTTCTATAAATGTTGGCTGCATGACTCGGTTTATCGGTTCAATTTAGCCAAATTTGGATCATTCGAAGATCGTGTATATAATCTGTAAGGTTTAACCAGTGAAGCCATGACAACTAAAAAGTTAAGGAAAATTACGCGGAAGTGGACAACCATAAAATGATTAACAATTTCTTTATTGCTTTGCAATAAATCGGTCATCCTTACAGCAAGATGATTTTTTTGATTATCGTTGAATTAATGACATATTTGGTGCATAGGCCGAATGAAGGAGCTAGGCTAACATTACATCCTGTTACCCTGCTTTAATGAGGTGATTGCCTTACTAGGGAAATACAGGTTTATCGATGAAGTATTATCAATGAGTGTTGTATGATATTATTTTATGCCATTAAATGCCAAAAATAGGAAAGTGAGAGGTGAATTACCCCGGTGACCATTTGTTGCTTTTCATGCCTCCAATATTTTGAGAACTTTTATAGTTTAGCTTTTCATTTGTGACCAGTGGTGTTTTGAGTATGAATAAGTAAATGGAAGTGAAGCAGTAAATTAATAAGGTTTAAAGCTTTTGTGCTAGTTTTGAAGAAATGGGCTCTCATCAGCCATATCTTTTATTCCGCAGCGAGGACCGCATTTGATCTTAACTGTGTTAAATATTGATGCCTCAATTAAAAATTTCTCTTTGTGTGATTCCAAAGTAATTTTTACTTTGGAAGTAAGGAGTGCTAGACCACTGCCGGATGATGTGGAGATTGTCGCTGAAGTAGTCACGAAAGTTCAAATAAGTAATATTTATTCAAGCCAAACTGTAACTAGCAATGCCCTGTGCTCTTCGAGTATACAGATAAACACAGTTATTTTCGTTGATTCGAACGGTGTTTTCCATACAAAAACAACTTTTTGGGTGTGACAAGTATCGAACCGGGCAAGCACAAGATTACGGGTGATACTGTGATATAGGCGAATGCAGCGCATCTAAGGCGAAACTAAATTCTTATTCTGTTCAATACTTTAGTAATAATAAAAAAGCCATTAATTTATAATCTCTATCCATTTTATTATCGCTTGAATGTTTATGGAATTTATTTGGGTTCCCAGTACTTTTGCAATAGAATTCAGGGCAATTACTTATTTTCCAAGTGGTTGTAATGGCGTTGCCACGTGTGCAGAGATAGGCGGATCTACGACGGCACTAAACGTTTTTGATGATGTATCCAGGCAAACCCCCCCCCCCCCTCAAGATATGTGCAAGTGTTCTATGCTATGCTATGCTATACTTTTTTTCTATATGTAATTTTTATACCCTAAAATTGAAATAGCACGGACTGTCAATGTAAGGCTTTGAAATCCTTGTCTAGTAACAACTTTTCAACGCCTTACGGACGTAGACTTGAAGTTACCAAATTTATTCTAATATATTCTGTTGTAAATGTAGCATCTATCTGTTGGCAAAAGTTCTACATCAAATACATCGAAAAGAACATAAAACTGAGTTAACACATCACTCATAATATTCGTTACTTTTAAGAGTGTATTTCTATTTCTGATTGGAGTTCTGAGGTTTTCTCGAGTTCTTTTTTGCATTAGCTAAATCATGAATGTTTAATGCTTTTAGTAATTCTAAATATCTTCTATGGAGGATGATATTTGTGTCTCTAGAATAATGCGATCATGACTGATGAAGAGAGCACCTACCACTTTCTCTGTTTTCTCATACGCAGTACATTCGGCTCGCAACTTCACCGCTGCTGTGTATGCTAGGTTTGGCGTCCACTGTCGTATTGTGGGTTTGTGCAGCGATGTAATAGCAGCGCATATTCTCTGATAAAGGGTGTCCCGATCAAAATTTGGTCAAACAGTAATGTTTGTGAGTCGATCAAAGTTTTGATCAAAAAGTCAATTTTTTTTCTCTTTTTCAAGTTCAGTTAATACAAAATACAGGAAAAATATTCATCTTAGCTTTCTTTCTACCGAATACGAATTGCCGGATCTTTCGTTTAACACCTGCCATAAGATTTTGTACAGTCTCCTTGTCCACTTTATTCGCCGCAGAACGCCAGTTTGCCTTGAACTGTTTCTCGCTCACAACAGCTTTTTGAGTCTTCTTAAGGTTCCGCTTGACGATGGCCCAATATTGTTCGATTGGGTGGAGCTCTGGCGTGTTTGGAGGGTTCTTGTCCTTGGGCACCACTTGAACGTTGTTGGCAGCATACCACTCCATGGCCTTTTTTCCGTAATGGCAAAATGCCAAATCCGGCCAAAATAGAACGGAACAAGTGTGTCGCTTCAGGAAAGGCAGTAGACGTTTTTTGTAGGCACTCGCTCAGATTAATTTCCTGGTTGACGGTTCCGGTCGCAATGTAAACGTTGCTCTTCAAGCCAGCGGTACAGATGGCCTGCCACACCAGATATTTCTTCGCGAACTTTGATAGTTCAACGTGCTTGAAAATATCTGCCACCTTCCTATCCAGGAAGCTGTTTAAAGTCTGTCTTGTCGTAAGTTTCATCGTCCTGTACCACGCAATCAAACTTCGTCAGCATAATCGTGTACAACTTTCGCGATCGTGCTTTGGCCGACGTGTTTGGTTTGTCGTCGCGATTTGGAGTTACCACTTTCTTGTAAGTCGACAGTCCAGCTCGTTATTTAGCACTATTCACGGTTGAAGGCGCCAATCCTAGCTTCTTTGCGACATCTCGGACGGAGAGGCTGGAGTTCCGCTCGAAACAGCGGGCAACTCTTTTTGTCGTCGCTGTGGCCTCCGTCTTTCTATTTCCCCCCGATCCACATTCAACAATTTTGCCAACTTGGCGTGAGAGTAGTTTGGATTTTCGCCATGGACGTGCAAAATTTCGATGCTTTGCTTCTCTTCCTTCGACGACATTTTGATAACTGAAGTGCTAATCTTAAAATCAAAATAGTGGCATGATGTTTCACACACACATCTTCAAAATGAGGGGTGTGCAAATTTTTTTAATGCACGATGAAAGGAAATGCGTCAAGTTTATGTCGATCAAGTGATCGAAACACTCTTTAAGTTCTTTTTCATCACCCGTACATATATTCTCAGATATTCTTCTCTGTTCAGAGAGCGAGTAATTGCGCTATAACCAAAAATCAGAAAATTTTACCAACCAATTAAAAAAAAAAAAAATAACACCAACCATACTTTAAAAAAAACACCCACCCCCCTTCTAAAAAAATTTTTTATTGTCAAACCAAACCAAACAGTTATTTAAACAATCTTCCCCCCACCCCTCTCCCCTTCCTCCCAATAACCAACAGAAGGGGGTCCCCCAACCCCCCCAAAGAAGCACCCCCCCCCCCCACTTTTCAACCGCGCAGCACGCACAGACGAGTACGAGGAGTGTCTCCGCGGAGATATGCGTGAAGAAACGTATCAGTAAGTGGTTCCATTTCATGGTGACATGCAATGTCTTTTACGCATTATTCCTTATCGTTGCTCTATCTACGAGGATTGCAAATGTCAATGCCAATGGTAATGCAAATGCTGATCTAAGGTCTGTATTCACATTAATCCGGACACCTTCAAATCATTGTAACTTTTGAAATATTGCACGTAGGAATGCAAAATTTCACTGTAGTATAGCTGAGAGTCTATGATAAAAAAAAACTATGATTGATGTTTACATTTTATGTTTAGTATTCAAGATGGCGACGAAAGAAAAACAAGTGAGCGAGCGAATTTTGTACGGGCGTACGGCAAATCCTAACTTGTCAATATGCGACCTTGCAAAAACATTGGATTTGCCTAAATCCACTGTTTACGATGTGCTCACATCATTTTCGGAACGTTTGATGGTGGATAGGAAACCGAGAAGTGACAAAAACATTGGACGCGCTGATCCTGTCATGGACCGAAAGGTGAAAATGATGTTAACAAAAAACCCAAATCTCCCCATTCGAACTGTGGCTCGTAAAATAGGGATGTAGCCTGATTTTGTCCAATAATCAAAACAACGTTTGGGACTTAAGTCGTATAAAGTAAAAACAGTTCCAAATCGCAACGACAAACAGAACTTGGCAGCAAAATCACGGGCTCGACGTTTGTACTGCGAATATTTGACGAAGTTTTCATGCGTTGTTATGGACGATGAAACTTATGTTCTGGAGGATTTCAAGCAGCTTCCAGGGCTGGTTTTTTATTCTGTTATGGCCAGAAATGCTACAGCTGAGCATTTCAGAACGAAGAAGGCATCGAAATTTCCCAAAAAATACCTTGTGTGGCAAGCAATTTGCACGTGTGGCAAAAAGAGTAAATCATTTGTCACTACAGGTACAATCAACAAGGAGATCTATCAGTTAGAGTGTCTACAGAAGCGATTGCTACTCTTCATCAAAAGTCACAAAGAAAAAACCGATTTGGCATCATGCCATTATGCTTAAACTGTGATGGAGTGGTACCAAGCAAATCAAGTGAACATTGTACCAAAAACCTCAAACCCGCCAAATTGCCCAGAGCTACGACCAATCGAGAGATATTGGGCTCTGATGAAGCGGAAGCTTTCTGGAAAGAAGCAAGGAATCAAAGACATCAAACACTTCCAGCAAATTTGGACAAAGACGGCCTCTACGATTTCTGTAGAGTCTGTACAAACCCTAATGGACGGAGTTTAGCGCAAAGTTCGAAAATTTTATGCAAATACCAAGTAACTATGTTTTGTCTTCATTAATTGTTAAAACACATCGCATGAATCTGAAATAAATAACTACGACGGAAATATAATGCGAACTTTATGTTTTATTCATGTTTTGAGGTGTCCGGATTATTGCGGATACAGACCTTAGTCGAAAACCAAGGTTGCTAACTATTTTTCGATATACTCTTTCCCCCAGTATTAAAAACATAGACGTAATCCTATGTCAAATTTTTGAAATTTTTTCATATCGGTTGGTGAATAAATAATGTCATTCGGTTCAGTCAAACGAGAGTTATAAGCGTTCAAAAACCTGTCACTTTATCATAACGCTCAATAATGTTTGAACCATTGAGAAATGGCAAAATTTCAAAAAATGCGATTACGATTTTTTTAATTTGTTCAAAAAGGGGATGCTTTTGAGAGTCCTAAACTATGCTAATTATCGATAGAGTTTCCACTTACTGCAATTACGGCCTCCACTTGCTTCCGGAACGCACGACATGTCCTAATATTTAATGTAGCCTGGATCCATTTCTTTACAGGTACGGGTCAATGCCGTTGAGTCGATGATCCCGTGTTCACGAGTAGTTGTACTTTCTTTTTTCGGTCCAATACCCTTTTACGGTCCATTGGGACACTCCCACGGCAATTTTCGGCTTCTTTTACCCGCAGCCTTCTATGATACAAATTATTGCTCACGTGCATGCAAAGCCATTGTATGCAAAGGTGAAACAGGGACCTTATTTGTAAGACGGTGCAAACATTATCACGCATACGGTAATCTTTATTACAACTCTAGAATTTATTCTCAATCCGATGAACCAGCCACCGGCTGAAAGTCTCTCAAATAAAGACAAACAAAGACAAGAAAAGGTTATTCTCAATCCTTTGAAAGCTTGATTGAATGGCGAAGCATTTTAAGTGATTTAAAAAAAATGTTTCTTCATTTGCGCCCCAAAATTTGGATAAAGTTCCATAGAGCACCTCCAGTGTGCATCGCAGGAACAGGATGACAAAGGAAACATAAACTTTCGAACCACTTGATTCTGAAATGTTATTACATTGCAATTATGCGAAACCCTGTTGACATACTCTCCGGCTTTGTCGACCACGACCAACTCGTGCAGGAAGAAATAGCAAAGTTTTCTCACCTGCAAGATTTCCACGCTGAAAGGATCATCCTCGTTATGACTTGTCGCAAAAGTTTACAAACTTGCAATCGCAGTTTAACAAGCGATAATAATAGCTGTGTCCGTAGGCTGGTGGCACGGCAAAAGTGCAGACTGCATACGTAATTCGGTTGACCCAGGTGTTATTATCGTTCTACGACAACAACAGTCAGCGAAAGGCAACTGATGTTTGCAAATTACGAAACCAAGTGCACTTGAAGTCGTCTACGAAATGCAATAGAAAAACATGAGGTTTTGATTTGCAAATATAAGCCAATAACTTTGTTGCAGGATTAAGTTGGAATTGTGCTGGGACAAACGGTGCGATGGAAACGGGATGTTTCGTGAAAAAATGACTTTCCCTGCACTTGTTCACTAGTTCACCAAAGTTTATTAGTTAATTAGTAAACTAAAAAGACGTCATTGAAGACTTATCCCAAAACAACATGTGAACCTTAAATACGTTTGTTGAGCAAATATTGGTTGACTCACCGTCGAGTTCGACGAATGGGATCATCTTCGTCAACAATGGTTCAACATCAAGTAACGTTTTCCAAACATTCTCGAGCCTCGTGCACCGCCGCAAACTATGTGTGCTTTTCAGATATGAAAGCGTGGTGGTTGCTTTTTCATTCGATACTGTTTGCGGAAGCCGCTAGTTGGTAAACAAAATTAATTATTCTTGGACACCATCGCATCGTGGTAGGCGTCCGGAACACGCCATTGCGTAGCCATCGTTGGCCGTTACACCTGCGTAGGATCTGTTGTCAAGCGATGACTGAGATTCATTGTGGTGGTGTCGGTGATGATGTTATTCATCCTTGGCTTGGCAATGATGGTTTTGTTTTTCACGCGGCTGAAACGACAGAACTACGTTACAAACTGGGCGAAAAGTAGTGCCCTAGTTGGTGCGATGTGGATGCATGGATTTACGTCACCGAGTTGATTGTAGGTGCTTGTTGAGAGAAAGGGCTAGCTACTGCCAATAATTGATTGTGAAATGAGTCACTGAGTCAACCATCGCTGCATGAAGAGTGAAGGTCGTGTTGATTTTGCAATGTGGGTGGATTATGTCTGTAATTCGTTTATTTACTCATGCCTAACACTGTTGAGAAACAATCAGATGTATACATTGAACAACCCGTTTTCTTTAAGATTGTCGAGAATTCGTTGAACTATTTCAAGCATCGCCAGAATCAACGAATCAATCAATTCTCGAGTAAACTTATGTACCAAAAGCGAATACTAAGCACATTGAACCAAAAATATTCGATCAATCATCGGACTTGACGGCCTGAAGTTGGTCCAGTGGAAAGTTCAAGGGTTTCTTCACCTGCTACAGAGCATTATAAGCAGCAGTATTGTAGCAGCACATGAGTATTTTTTCATTTCTTCAGTTGATCGATGACATCAAATTGAACGCGATTTCAGGCAACAATCGTAGTGGATACCGTGAGCTTAACGTTTGAAATAGTGCCACAGCCATTTTTCTTGAAGAAAATGAGTCACTAGGTTAATAATACTTAAGCATCTTTTGAGCATAAGCACCTCGAGATAAACAATATATTATCAATGTGTAAAAATCATCAATGTGTAAAAACTAGCAATAAAGGTAATGCCGCCGCCAGCCACGACCGACTGCAGATAAAATAAGATTTGTTGGAAGTTGAGTACACCTCCACTATAAATCGCTGGGATGTTGGGTAAACGGATTGGATTAGGGTTCATGTTGGTAAATGACACGATGAATTCTTGTACATCTCTGTATTCAGCTTATTCTCCATTTAATTGGTTTGTTAAAAATGCACAAATACTAGAGGTTATTCAAAAAGTTTTGAAAGTGACATCTATGGAGCAGTAGAAAAATCAAAATCTCTACGCCATTTTCATCTTTCATAAGAACGTACTCAAAATTTCACTTCGATCTGTCAATTCATTCATTGTTTACAAGCCATTTGATGTTGATGTGTTAGTTTATTTATTTAAGAATGGAAAAATCCAAATATCGTGCAGTGATTAAATTATTTGTTTTGGAAGCTTTATTGGCTACTGAGATCCATGCAAAAGTGATGAAAGTATTTAAGGAGTCTTCTCCTTCATTTCCAACCGTTCACCGATGGGTTTTGGAGTTTTATCGTGGCCGTACAAGCGTTGAAGACGATCTACGCTCAGGACGTCCAAAAAGTGCATCAACATCAAAAATCATAGCGAAAATACAGGATATGGTTTTGAAAGATCATCGATCGACTGTGGATTAGATAGCTGACACCATAGGCATCTCACATGAACCACTTGGTATATTTTTGCGGAAGTTTTCGGGTTAAAAAAACTGTGTGCACAATGGGTGCCACATTTGCTAACAATGCAATCGAATGTGACTTTCTGAGCAACATTTGGTGCAATTTCGAAAGGATAACAAGGATTTCCTGTGTCGATTCATCACTATGCATGAGACTTGGGTCTACCGCCATAATCCTGAATCAAAACAAGGAGGTAAGGAGAGGTGTGAACCAGGCACTTCGGCCCCGAAGCGAGTTCGTGTTCAGAAATCGGCCAAGACGGTGTTAGCGTCAGTTTTTTTTTATGCAAAAGGAATTTAATTGATAGATTATCTCCAAACTGGTAAGACAATCAACGCTGATTATTATTGTGACCTTTTGGACCATTTGGTCAAAAAATGTGTGAAAAAAGACCCGGTTTGCAATGCACCTACTACTGCCTACACTACTACTACTACTACTACTACTACTACTACTACTACTACTACTACTACTACTACTACTACTACTACTACCAACTGGCTGATGATCGCATAGGGCGACCTTACGCAATTTTGATCGTTCTGTGCTCGAACATCTGACGTGAAGATTTTGAATTGGATAGAGCCTAAGAGGTTACCCTGGGGAACTCCAGCATCAACGTTAAACGTATAATAATGGGAATTGTTCAGGGCGGCCTGGTTTACTGAAGGAACAAGCTGTTCTCGGGTCCGGCACGCAGTTGTTGGTCGATGTTTTCGGCCGTCTCTGGTGCGCCCCAGCTTGACTCAACCGGGTTGGAGTAGGACCGCTTGTTTGGGACAGTAAGCCGCGGTGTCTACCTCTACACTTCCTTCTTGTTGAGGAAATCGGTTAGCTCGACGTTTTTGTTCCGAACGGAACAAGCAGTTAAAAATCTTGATGGTGGGTTCACCGTCCATATTTTTTCATAAAGTTCACCAGCACCATGCTGGCAGCGTTGATTTGTTGTTCCTTGGAACGGCAACGGCCCAGTTGTTGAAGTAGGTTCTTGATGAACTTCACCATTTGTTCCGGTGTGTAGAGGTCATCATCAGACTGATGGGTAGCTGACCTACTTGATTGGGTATGATCAGTTATTTCCCTCGTGGTTGGCTCCACAGTTGACGCACTTTGACATCTTCATCCATCTGGTTGCACTCTGCGGCTACGTGCGCTCCAGTACATTTGCCACAACGCGATTTCATGTGGCAGTTCCTGTTACCGTGTCCGAAGGATAGGCAGTTTCCGCAGTTTGCTGAAGAGTGCCATGGTTCTCTGGAGATCGTCCAGACGGGTGGAGACCGAGTATAACTTGTCACGATAGTTTTCGGATCCTTTAAGTCCGAAGGGGAATACTTTGATCGGCTTCAATTTTACCGATTTAAGCTCGGAAATAATTTCCTCCGGGTCGTTATCCGGAAGACCACGAACTACCCCCTTCAACGGCTTGCTGCCAGAAGCATCGTACGTGAGGAACTCAATTTTTTCCGTTGCCAGTAATTTTCCTACGGCTTGGAAATCTTCCTCCGTAGAGCACATTATTTTCGTGCTCATGCTACACAGCTTGAAAACCGGGTGAATTTGAGCCGCAGCAAGCTTATTCCGAAGCACCGGGACATCCTTCGAGGTGGTGAAAAGCGAGGGAATTTTGGCTTTCTTTGGTACGTGTTGTACCCGCAACGCAGCAAATTTATGATTTGCCAGTAGTCTGGCATTGGTGTCCGACGGTCCGGCTACGGCATCATCGGTTCGCGGCCGCTTGGTACCGACGGCTGATTTGTTTGCGGCAGCCATTGCTGCTCGCCATTCTGCAGCATCGTTTTTGCTGCACGTCATTGCCACAGCAATCGTTCCGATTTATACCTTGCCACTTCGAGTAAATGGCCAAACGCAGGAGAAAAATCGCACCGTGGGACGAACAATATCGCGAAAAAGCACTGTGCTCCAAGCACAACTTGAAATTAAACGGGCAACCGAACAGGGTTAAAAGCACGTCTGTCGCATACGGATGCACAGCGAGAACTGAACTGAGATGTGATCCTCCTTGATGTCCAGCCTTATGTACGCCTCGATTACCTGCGTGGAGAGAAAAATTCGGGTTCATTGTCTGCTTCCCTCTCCAGCCGACGCAGTATCTCTGGCTCTCGGAGATACCAACAGTTAGCATGACACTGGGTCCACTCACATTGTGTGATGGTGGCTTTTCAGTTCAAACCTGGATCTGTCTAGTAAACGGAGAGTTAAAAAAACTGAGGTCAATGGGTCCAAACTGAATTGGATTTTCTTTGAAACCTCAGAAATTGCAGATTTTTGATGAATAAATGAATAATCTGGAATCATTAATACACATTGATAACAAGTTAAACTATTATTAGAAACTACTAGAATGTATCGGAAGAAATAATATGACAGTAAGCATACTAAAATAAACATCTGAGTGACAGCAGCTCGAATTTCTATGGAGAACAAAAATTATAAAAAGCCCCAACTTCAAGATCCCTCAGCTAATGTAGAAAAGTGTTCAGTATTTTTTTAATAAAAACATAATGATTATTCTTCAAAAAAACGTCAATGAATATTGGAGAAGGGGCCCTCGTCTCGAAAGTTGTCATACTCCATCCCTTAAAAATCATCCATCCGTGGCCCATCCATTAAAAATGACATTAAAATTAAAAAAGTAAATAACCTCATAAACTAAACTCTTTTCGTGCAAATTAAAATAAAACAAAAGGGGCATGAAAAGGAAAAAGCTCACCCGGATTTCTTGAACCGTCTCAAAAAGCTGTTAAACGACCATCCAGAACCGGTACTACAGTTGAGGTGCTCGCTCCAAGATATCTAGACATCCTAGAGTAATTCTCGGACTGGACCCGAAACTTTGCCACACATTTTCTTGATTGATTGCCGAAATTTTGTCGCCGCAGTCTCGAGCTTAAATTGCCAATCTTTCTCTATTGCGAAAATCAATGAAACATTATAATGAACTTAAATTTTAACAGTTAAACAGCTTCTCCCGAGAATATCTAAAAATCTGAAACTTTATTGAACTTAATGGGTTTGATTTGAATTGTGATGTGTTTGGTGCGAAAAATAAAGCCAAATATCAAGGCTATTATGTCCTGAAATTAAATTTTGGGAGAAGAATCAGGATCTGACTTCAAGTTGAATGAGTTAAGTGGAGTTAAATCGTTATTTTGATTTCGGCTAACTATTAGGTGCGCAACTAAGTTCCCGCTGTTTAGCAATAGATGGCGCCAGTAGTAAGTGCTGGTCGAATGTTGTACATCTCAAGCGTCATAAACCAAGCTCAGACATATGGTAAACAAACCGCTTTGCCAAATCAGTGATTTTGGTTTAGTGTTATATATTTTGGTTGTTTGAAGATGTCTGATTTCGTGCCAAATAATCGTCATTTGCGGGAAGTGTTGATTTTCTTCTTTCATTCGAAGAAAACGGCGGCTGAAGCACATCGAGAGCTCCAAAAAGTTTACGGTTATGCTGCTCTGAGTGAAACAACGTGTCGTGATTGGTTTCGTCGCTTCAAAAACGGTGATTTCAGTGTTGATGATCGTCCGCGTGAAGGAAGGCCAAAAAACTTCGAAGACTCTGAATTGGAGGCATTGCTCGATGAGGATCCGTGTCAAACGCAAGAAGAGCTTGGTTCAGAATTAGGAGTTTCCCGCCAAGCCGTTTCTAAGCGATTGCATGCGTTGGGAATGATTCAAAAGCAAGGAACTTGGGTTCCTTACGATTTGAAGCCAAGAGATGTTGAGCGTCGTTTTTTCGTCTGTGAACAACTGCTCCAGCGGCAAAAAAGGAAGAGTTTTCTACATCGCATTGTGACGGGTGACGAAAAATGGATTCATTACAGTAACCCAAAAAACGGAACACATTCGTGGGGACTGCCTCGGGCATGCTTCAACATCGTCGCGTTGGCCGAATATTCCTGCGAAGGTTTTTATGCTGTGAAGGCTATGCTGTGTGTTTGGCTGGGAGCCATTGGTGTTATTTATTATGAGCTGTTGAAACCTTATCGGCGAACGGTTTCAAAATGGCACGTATTGGGAAAAGGAATTGAACCAATTAAGGCGATACTGCGAGCACACGGCCACAACGAGCACGGCCTTACATACGAACACTGACCGAAGTGGTTTCGATTCAGCATGACAACGCTCGAACCTCACTTGCGAAACCCGTTGAAAACCTACTTGGAAACGCTACCAAATAGGCAGAAAACCCGTACTTCCCACCCGCCATATTATTCTGATCTTGCACCGTCCGAATCAGTGTAAATGATCTTGATTCGGAACCATGCAAAAACTGATCGTAATTCGAACTAGTTAAAAAAATACGGATAAATCATTAAATATTGAGTAATTTTGCTTCAACATAATTTTTAACGGAGCTCTTGGCATTCTCCTATATATCCCTTTCATTTTGCAATACAAAAGTTGCTGCACCTAGTTCAGGTATCTACATTTTCAACAGGTGTGAATTTGGTTCCAGCTGTCCCTATTCGACCTTTTTGTTAAACCGTCTATCTAGTATTTAAATCACTGAACTAAAAATTGAAACAATTCGAAACATCTAGGTATCCCTTTCTCATACTTTTGGTACATTTATATTGAAGAAAAAATCCCTTAATGTGGCTTATTTCTAAATATATAATTATAGTTTTTTAATCTAGGTTCGAACTGCCAGTGATCGTGGTTCGAACTTCGGTTTCATCAAATCACCGCTAGGGGCACTGCATTTTGTTTACGTTCAATTAACCTCAACATGCGAAAGTTGAATCAAAGGCTCCGCGGAAAACTCCAGGAAAATCGCCCGGAAACATATCTAAGAACATAGAACCAGGTCAGATTTGCGCGTGATATCGACTGAATTGAAGTTTAAAGTTCAAAAAGAACGGTAGGTCGACGTTTACGTTTATTTACAATATTTTATTTTCTCCTCCCACGTAGGCGCATAAAATGAGACCGGTAAAATACTCCCCAGAGACACTACAAAAGGCTCTGGCAGAAGTAAGAAGTGGGTCATTGTCAGCGTATGCGGCCCACAAAAAGTATGATATCCCGAAATCAACGTTAAGCGATAAACTGAAGGGAATTCACTCCCAGCGACTCGGAAATTACACAGTTTTGAATAATGTACATGAACAGCAGCTTGCTGCTTGGATTCTCCTATGCGCTGCGTCCGGATGTCCCAAAACCACGAAGGAGATACTTGAAGCAGCTTCTGAACTCGCATCCCTCCAAGGCAACAGTTTTAAAGGAGGAATACCGTCGACGGGATGGCTAAACAAGTTTTTACGAAGACATCCTGAAATCTCGAAGCGGACACCAGAAGCACTTGGAAGAGCATCCGCTGGGTTGACCCCTGACCGACTTGAGCGATATTTTGAATACCTTCATAGCCAGTTCGAGCAAGGGCAATTGTTGTATCTCCTAGATCGGCCAGCATCATGGTGGAATGTGGACGAAACTAACTTCGTTATGAGTCCTATGCCAAAGAAAGTCTATGCACGAAAAGGGGCGAAGGTTGTGTACAACGTTGAGCGTGGTAAGCCGAAAGAGAACATCACATGTACGTACGCTGTTTCTGCAGATGGGAGCTATATTCCACCACTGATAACATTTAAAGAATCGTATAGTAATCTTGTTGCTGCTGCAACTGCTTCTGGGTCTGTGGGTGCAAACTTTGGATTCAACCAGACTGTATCCGGATGGATGAAAGGTGACGCTTTTTATTATTTCGTCACGCAACATTTGAATCCTCGTTGGATTGAAATGGGAACACAGCGTCCAATTGTGCTCGTAGTAGATGGTTACTCTGGTCATCATTCGTTAAAGTTATACAGGTGGTGCTACGAGAATGACGTAAAGTTAGTGGTGCTGTATCCCAATTCGACACATATCCTCCAAGTTCTTGACGTTGCTGTGTTTGGCCCACTGAAAGCAAAATACACCGATCTGTATCAGAAGTGGAAATGTAACAATCCAGACAAAATGTTCAATGAAATTGAATTTGTGAAACTGCTCAAACAGACAAATGATGCTGTTATTCAAAAAGAAACCATCGTCAATGGATGGCGATCGACCGGACTTCAACCATTTGACTTCAAAAACATGGATAAAACTCGTATAACAAATTCATCATGTAACACGCCTGAGTCATCATTAGAAATGCAGAGATTTGAGAACGCCCCACCTCTACCAGCCGAAGATATCCAGGGAATTGATCAGAATAACAACCTACACGAGATCAGTGATTGTCCAATGATCAATTTGTCAGGGTTCGAGGAGCCAGTCTGTGCAACCGCCAGTTTGCTTACCGAATCTATCGAGCCAGTCAACGTAATTAACGAAATATCAACATCCGAAGAAGTGCCATCGACATGTTTTGGTTCTCAACTGGAATATGAACAAAGTGACCAACCGCGGCAATTTCCGACCAGTTCGTTTGAATTTGATTCCGATTGGGAGAATGCAACATCAAACATCCCGACAAGTGATGATGTTTGCCAACAGACAAGGAAGCTTGTGTCCAAAGCTCGGGAATCAATTGATAAGCTTCGAATTCATCTGAAGGTTAACGATCCGTCGAAACTGATAAATGTTCTCATTATGAAACAACAACTAAACATCATTGAACCAGTTGAAATCGAAACGTCCCTACCCTTGCCTCGAACATCTTCGGATATTTTGCAGCTACCAAAGGTTGTGAGCAAAACCACTCGTCCACGAAAGGGTTTAAAGGTATCTTATGGAGTAATGTCTGACGTTGACATTATTAAGGAAATGGAGCAACGCGAGATGGATGAACAGAAGACTGCTGAAGACCGTGAAGCTGATGAGATTGCCCGAGCTAAGCGCGGAAAAAAGATGCGCGAAGTTAAAGCAGAGTTATCTTTGGAGACTGAACGGATCAAGTCAACACGGGAAAAACTCAAGCTGCTGGAAACCGAAGCAGCTACTGAGAGGAAAAAAGTATCTGCGAAAAGAAAGCTCCAGAATGAAACCAAGAAAAACAAACTGAAACAACTTGTTGCTCCTGACACAGAGATTACACGTGCCCCGAAAAAGCGAAATAGAATGGCTTAGTATGGAAATGCTGTCTTCTGTACCATCTTGAAGTGCAATATATATAATCGTTTTTAAACCCTATCCGAATACTTCATATTTTATTTCATACTGTATCATCTTACACATTTGAGCAACAACATTTATTTTGGCCTGCAATAAATTTTCCCCCTTAAAAATAAACATTGAAGTAAGCATTGGACTACAGATCCTACTCACATTGTGTGCAGCGTGCTGTCAGCAATGTCAATTGATGTGATATATTGCTCTTTACCACTAAATGTATTCTTATTTGTGATTAATATGAATAAGAAGAGTTGAAAATTATAGCTGAATTAATCGTATTTTGAAAAGTCTGGCCATAGAATAAATTATATATACAAGTATATTTTACACTGCTAGGCAGTTATGTAAAAGGTGCCATTGCATTCAGTACAAAAAGTCCGTTTCAAATATTTGTAGTACCTCAATGTTCATAAAACGTATTTTTGAAATCAATAGTTCGAACCAAGATCATAGAAGGTTCGAATCAAAATCAACATGGTTCGAACCAGGATCAAAGTACAACTATCATTAAAAATTATATTATAAATCATCAAAGCATTAAAAGATTCTTTCGATCAAAGAGCTAGAATCGGGATTAGGGATTCATTCCACACATACTAAGATTTTGTTGATAATCGATACAACTTTGCAGAATTTTTTAGATTAATCCAAAGATATTATGAAAAACAATGAGTATGGTTCGAACCACGATCATTTACCCTATTACTTGTTCCGTTCGATGGCACATAGTCTCACTGGCCAGCAATTCCACTCATATGATGACATCTCAAAATGGCTTGATTCTTGGATAGCATCAAAAGACGAACAGTTCTATCGAAATGGTATTCACGTTCTACCAGAAAGATGGGAAAAAGTCGTAGCTAGTGATGGACAATACTTTGAATAATTCGTTTGTAACCTTTGTTTTCAAAATAAAGTTCCTTTTTCACCAAAAAACAGCGAGAACTTAGATGCGCATCTAATATTATGGGAACATTTACTCTAGATAATATATAAGCTCAGTACTCTATCTTGGTGTTGTTGTCCGTTGATTAGAAAATTCCAAAAATCCATCCTTCACGTAGAGGCAAGGTTATCCAAATTAGTTTTGAGCTCTTAGGAATTGTTATACGAACAATTTACAAAATAAATGAAATTATCCAAAGTGCTTATTAAACTTATGTTTGAATTACAGGCTGTTACATTTTCGCAGTAAACATGTACACACAAGGACAAAAATAATTTAATTTCTTCATTTTGATGATGCCGAAGAAGCACGTACTTTCTCTGAAAGTGAAACTGAAGTCGCACTTGCAAAGTGGTTTATCGAACCGTGATGTTGAAATGCTTTGTTGCGGAAATGAGCTCGCGATGAAAAAGAATACAACTCCCTTCAATCCTCGCTATCCACAGTTGGCCATTCAGAACGGCAAATAACTGAGTAGGCCGCTCAACATTCATGCGGAACGTTTTCGTCAAATAAAACCCAACGGAGACGAAACGTACCGAATGTTGAGTAGGCATAATCGAATGAAAAACCATCGTCCTTTCCAGGATGCTCAAAATGTTGGAAAAAAGGGATTGCTGCTTCTTGAATCTTGGTTTTTCAAGCATAGCACTTGTCACAATTATCTTATTGCCTGCTCTCAACTAAGGGGTTCTAAATGCACTTGCACCGTAATTAACCGATAGCTTTCGATGCCAGGTAATATTTTCGCAGTAGTGTGATTGTTTGGCTAGTATAACCCTATGCATAGGTGTCGCGAAATTTTAGATTACAGACCGGGAATCGAATCCCACCACCTCTCGCATGGTGTTGCTTTGTACCTACACCTTTACCGACTGAGCTATAAGAGGACCGAAATAAGTAGCAGTCTTTTGATATTAAAAGTTGTGACAATTTATTCCATGGATATTATTAATTCGATTGGTGAAGGGAAAACGTGCCCTGTTCGTCTGAATCTTTTAGTGTTGAAACGAATAAAATCAAATTGTCAGCTTTGGGTGTATCCTGCACAAACACCAAATGGTTATAATAGCCAAGATAACCAGTCAATCCTTATTTCAATTAGTTATTATCGATCGCAACCCAGAGGAGTGTACGGTACGAATGTTCGCACATAATTTTTCCACCAACTAAACGCCTGTTCGCTCTGGCTGAATCCATTTTTGCACTCTATTTCTATCTTTATCCATATGCCAAAGTGTAATGGATGATGTTCCGATGTGTTGAACGGTGTTGGGATATGAAACAAGAAAAGTTGTTTGATTTCTGATAATTGGTGAAATGGTTCTTATGTAGGCCTGTTGATCTAGAGTTGAATCCATCGAGAAAAACTGCCTTCGTTTTCTTTATTTTACATTATTTTAATAAAGCAAAACACATGTAAATATAGGGATTCGAGATTTATGCAAAGTTTCCAGAATATCGGCCAATTTGAATTTATAGCAGATGTCCTACGAAATAATTATAAAACAATTGTCCACAGGCTATATAAAGTATTCATAGGTATTCGTCAGATGACGTATTAGTCAAACACGAGTTACAGGTGATTTTTAGCCGCACATAGTTTTTTTTAACTTTCTGCGGTATCGAATGCACATTAGTCTGATGCAAAATGTGAAATTGTTGCTTCCCTATGCTTTAACGGTTTTTAATGTGTACACCAACTCTGAAATTTGTATAGGAATTTAGAAAATAGAAGGAAGGAAACTCGACTTGTGTTCGCCTCTCTTTAAACATTAGTTTTATCACTTTGGTGATAACGTACTCATTCTATTGAATAGATAATTTCATTAGCTACACCTTTACTAAACATAACTTTTGCTGGATTGATTCTAATTGAATAATTTTAACGATATCGTTTTCTTAATGGGCTAGATTGGTGTCCCTGAGGTCGTTTGGTAATGTTTGCTATAACGAGAAGCAAACTAGCGAAAATGGATTGAATAATTTGTACTTTTTTAGGATATTGCATTATAGTATATTTACGATATGGAGCTAGGATGAGGAATAATTCGTTGAAGACACTGCATGTCACCATGAGGTGGAGCCAGATACTGCAACGTTCCTCCACGCAGTAATCTCCACAAAGAGATTCCTAGATCGCTCACCTGGCCACGTCCATGCAACCGTTGGAAATAGGGAGGGTTTTGGTATCTACCTTAAGAAGACACGGGGAACCCACGTAGCCTTCAGTAGATATCAAAGGAAAAGGAAATGAATAGCCGGAGAGAATAGTGAAACAGACTGCCCTGTTTGGTGTACAGAACAATTTTTTTTTTTTTTTTTTAAGGTCGTTGGGAGCATCTAGTCTAAAAGGGTTAAGTGATGCTAAATTTCTCTTCAGATGGTTGGAGCTTTTGCATTAACTAAAGTCTTAGCTCTTTATGGCTTATGGTTAAATCGCTATTACTCGCTCTCTGAAAAGAGAAGAGAAGAGAAGAATGTCTGGAAAGAGTAGAATTTCATAGAATATTGGAACGGTGGTAAGAGAAAACGTATCAAAATTCTTTGGTGGTAGCAACAACATTGCATTATTTTAAAGTACAAGTTTATTTGTGATTACTTACTTCTAGTTTTCGCTATCTGAATCGATGGATTCTTCTTTTCCGTAGATTTCTTCTATTTTTAATTTTACTTTTTTCCTATCTAATGCAAGCCTTTCTCAATGTTCAGAGCTCATCTCTTCAAATTTATTCATGTTTTGTTGTATAATGTCTATAAACGTAAAAGCAGGTCGCCCTCTTTTTTTCTAGTTTTTTTTTATAGTTAGCTGCTAATTTTAGTAGGTGTGTATCATCCACCCTTGAGGTGTGAGTCCAATACCTCAATTGAAGGGCTCTTATTTTTTTGTGATGGGTTTTCCTTTCAAACATTCTTTATGACTGATATTTTCTTCACTCGTACAACTGGATCTGAGCTCGTTTACGGTTTGACGTTCATATTTCCTCAATGAGATTCTTGATTTTTTTGCAAGTGTTGATTCTTGGGTTCCGTACAACATCGTTGGGGCATCGATGATATCGTATAGATTTTTTTTTAACTTGTATTGACGGGTTGTTTTCTTTGATGAAACTTTGAACTGATTTTGATGCTTTAACAGCTTTACTACACCTGGCTTTCGCCATCTTTGGTCTACACAGTCTATCTGTGATAGTAACACCAAGGTACGTTAATTCTGAGGAGACTTCATACACTACATTATTTAAAATTAATTGTTTAGGTGCATGTCCTAAGGGTGTTCTTACAAGAAGTTTAGATTTGGAATGGTTTAATATTAGGTTTACAGCTTCTAAATGTTTTTGGAGAACTGGCAAATAGTTTCCAATAGCTCTTTTGATTTTGCGATTATTAGGATATCATCCGCGTAAACTAATATTATTGGGAAACTAATTCTGCATGTTTGGTCTAATACAAAGAGATCTACTAACTTGCTCTCTACGTTTTTTAGCACCTTTTCAATAATAATATCGAATAAGTATGGAGAAAGAGGACAGCCTTGCTTTATGCCCATATTCCTATTTTCCCATGTTGTTTTTTTTTGACCCTCCCAAAGTGTTTGGTATGATTCCTCTCTAATGCATTCTATAATGCGAGATATCAATGAGTCTGGTATGTTCTTCTTTTTTAGAATTTTAGGTAGACTTTTCAGAGATACGTTATCGAAGGCCTTGCTCAGATCAAGAGCCATGACATGTAGGTCATCTCCGGCGTTCCATGTTTCTTCAAGAATCCTTTTGGCTACGAAAACGTGATCCAGCGTTGATCTGCCATGGAGAAAAGCTGCTTGATGGGATCCGATAGGCGTTGCATGTTTAAAGGTCTCCTGAAGGATCCAAGCTGCGTAGATTTGGTATCCGATGCTACTTAGACAGATTCGGCGATAGTCTCCGGGGTTCTTGGGGTGAGGTATCTTTGATATGGGAACAAGAAGGGAGCGCTTCCAGTCCACTGGGAGTTCATTCTCGTCCCATACTTTCTTCAGTATGTTTTTTAGTTCTTCAATTACACCAGGCCCTCCGCATTTGATGAGTTCAATTTGTATGCCATCAAGTCCGGGGGCTTTGTCGTTTTTACTATTTTTGATGATACCATCTATCGCTTCTGCATCGGTATGTACCGTATCATCCGGTAGACTTGAGATTTGTTGCGGGAGTAAGGATTCCTCCGCATATGTTGACATCCATTTGTTCCAGGCTATTTTCGGGTTTTTCTGCGCCGCCTTCCTCTTTCGGTGTTGTTTCATGTACTGGAATGTGCGATTAATTCTCTCTCCTAATTTGCAACTACTTAGATTCTCAAAGAACTCCATTTGTCGTCTTCTGTTGCTTTCCTTACACAGTTTGCTGAAGTTTGCTTTGGCATTGTTTAGTTGCTTTATGCGATTTTTATTGTAAGGATCGAACTTAGCTCTGCAGGTCCACTTCTTAACATCTGCCATCGCTTAACTTCAATTGGAAGATAGTGGTATCTGTGATGATTTGGCTATGGTGCTACCCGCTGCTTTTCTTAGTTTATGTGAAAATGCTTTCCATGTGTCCGATATATTGAGGATATCAGAATCGATTGCAATTTCGTTCACCGCTGATTGGTATATTTCTTCGAAGACCTCGTTTTTTAAAAGCGAAATGTCCCAATCCAGATGTTGGTCAGTTGTTCTTTCCAATTCGCCATGGGTCTGCTGACTTGCCTTTACCGCATTGATTTTTCCCCAGATCAATTTATGGTCCGTGTTCACATTGCGGACCCACTGAGCCTTGAGTTTCTTGATGAAAATGTGTGAAGATAAATGAGTCATTATGTGGTCAATTTGGCTTTCTTTGTTTCCAGATGCCCAGGTTATCATGAATGTTTTATTTACCATAGTGCTTCTTAACACCAGATTGTATCTTCGAATAAATAGTTTAAGTTGTTCACCATTTGCGTTTGATTGGGTGTGTTTGACAAACTTTCCTATCAACAGTGTTTCATTGCCAGAGAGGTTTTCGTATCCAATTTGTGCATTTGTGTCACCCATGCAGATCATGGTTTTAATATTAGTGGCTTTGTTGATGCAATAACCCAAGTCTCCAAGAAACTTAACATATGAGTTATTTGGTGCGTGTATATTTATTAAATATATTTTACGTCGTCTATTGAGAATAGGTATTGAGATTTCAGCGGCTGTATGTTTTCTAAGTGATCATCTATTCTGTTAATTACTATGTTTAGGCCTTTGCGAATCATTGTTTAGACAAACGTAGTCTTTACTCGATAAGTAAGAAGCCTTCAGCGTTACTTCTTGCAAGCACGCTATGTGAATATTTCTGCTAAGTAATTTTTCATTTATCGCATCTCTCTTGTTCTTCATGCAGCATCCTCGAATGTTCCAACTGGAGAAAGCAGGAAGTTCTGATATGGTTTCGTTCATTTCCATTCTTATATCCTTGTTGATGAGTACTTCCGATTGTTTGTAAAACTTTGTAATACTACCGAACTGGATTTCGTTTAGATTATTTGGGATCACAAATATATTTACGTGTTTGGTGTTTTGTGTCTTATTGCCGTAAGGTTGAAATCGGTTGATGAATACACCTTCCGATTTTCCCGATCGTGAAAATCATCAAAAACTACTTAGCGGATAGACGATTCCAGTTCTTTCTGAGCGGTTCCCATTCCATAACGTTGATGCGAGAGTTCCTCAGGGGAGCCTCCTAGGGCCCATGCTGTTTAACATCTTCACGTCATATGCTCCTCCCATACCGGCTGGTGGTGGTTTGCCTATGTTTGCAGACGACACTTCCATCATATAAAAGGATCGAGTGATTCGAGCTCTGACACGTAAACTTCAGGAAGGCCTAGATGTTCTGTCCGACAACTTCAACAGTTTGAATAAATTCGTTAAAGCTTAATAGCTTAATTGCTTAGTAGTATTTAGGCAAAATGCGATTCATCTAATTGTGATAATGATCTTTAAATATTAACAATGTTAGCATGTCATGCTTCGCTTGCTATATACACTCAAAATCAAATTTACTCAAACATCATGTATAATCATTTTAATCTTGGAACTAATGGTGCTATAATCACAGAGAACAGACATTGATGTCCATATACCTTTTCTTGAAAAAAGTTAATATGAGCAGCCGGTATAAAAATGCAAGTGCAAAAAAAACAAAAAAAACTTTTCAGGTTATGTGCTAGACTTTTAATTGTTAAACATTGACATGACAGTTATCGCAAAACTTCAGCGCCGCCTACCTTGAGCATAACGACATACATTTGAAATGTCGGTTTAAAGTTTTACACAAATAGCAGACCGAAGATGAATGCCTGTTCTCTGTGCTATAATACCATATTATGTCAATATTAGTAGATGTCTTTCCCCTAGGATTAGATACCCATTTATAAAAAAACAAATATATAAATACTCAAGAAGTATTAGTTATGTATGTCTTTTAAAGGAAATTCCACCTGTAATTGAGTATCCATAGTGAACCCTTAAAAAATTAATTTAATATTCAAATTCCGTCAAATTCAAATCCAAATATGTTAAAAGATGAAAAAATCTTCATGTTACATCACATAAAGCGTGTTCGGATTTTTTTTTTGTAACTTTGTGCCATCAGTGGTCTGAGTCAACGTAAGCATTTCTTTCAGTGTGTGATTTAGCTGTCAGTGGATCCTTTCACTTTTGCGTCGACGTGCACATTCTTTGCTTTTAAATTGAAATTTTGAAAACGGTTTAGAGGAAGCCATCCTAGCAGTCGAAAAGTGGAACACGCAACAACCAAGAACAAGTGGTGAAAGTATACAAGAGCAGGCCCAACATGTCGTTCAGAGATGTTGCCAAAGTGATTGTAGCTATGTCAACTGTGCAGGACATTAAAGTGAGATGTGGACTGAGGTCATAAGGAGTGTATCGAAAAGTAGTTATAAACATTCGATGCGTTACTACGCATAAACTACTGTATATATTTTTAGCGTGTAAGCGCCATTTGCTTTGTTTACATGTCAAAAATGATTATTCGGTTCATTCATTTCCGTTGATAAAGTTGTATTCAAAATGTCGCGAATTGAATTTGAGACTAAAAAGAAAATTCTGCACACTTGGTGCACCGAAAAGGGTGTTACTTACAACCAGATTGCGAATAGAGTAAATGTTCACCCGGCAAGTGTAAAACGCATCATCGAAAAGTTTGGTAAGGAGTGCTCCCTCAAGGATTTACCAAGAAGTGGCCGGAAACCCGGCTCCAACAACCCCGATTTGGACCAAAAAGTTGTGGATTATATTCAACGGAACAAATCTGCCTCTACTCGCGATCTAGCCAAGAAGTTCAGGACCAGCATCGGAATGATTCAACGAATCAAGCGCAGGAATGACTTGAAGACGTACAAAAAGCAGAAAGTGCCCAAACAAACTCCGGAACAAAAGTCTCGTGCCAAAACCAGGGCTCGAAAGCTGTACAGCTGCATTTTGGACAATGTCGACCAGTGCATTTTGATGGATGACGAAACATACGTTAAAGAAGATTCAAGAACGCTACCGGGGCCGCAGTTTTATACTAAATCTGTTGGGGAACGTGTGCCAACCGCAGATACGACTGTTGCGATGGAGAAATTCGGTCAGAAGGTGCTCATTTGGCAAGCTATTTGCACGTGTGGCTTGCGTTCTTCAATTTTCTATACAAAAGGAACTATAAATGCTGAGATTTATCAAAAGGAATGTTTGAAGAACAGGTTGCTACCATTGTATAGAAAGCACCAGTCCCCTCCTCTCTTCTGGCCAGATTTGGCATCGGCACATTACGCCAAATCCACTCTACAGTGGCTGACGGAGAATAACATCAAGTTCGTAGAAAAAGACATCAACCCACCAAACTGTCCCCAGTTGCGACCGATCGAACGCTATTGGGCAATAGTCAAGCGTATATTTAAGAAGGATGGTACAGTGTCCCAAAATGACCGATTTTAAGAAAAATTGGGCAGCGGCATCCAGGAAGTGCACAAAGGTCACTGTGCAGAATTTGATGGCAGGTGTCAAATCAAAGGTACGGGCATTCTACAGAAATGAACATGATGACTAGTTTTTCCGTTTGGATCTTTTGTAAACATGTTAAGCTATAATAAACTGAAATAGTATGTTAATTTTAACCATGTTTTCATGCCTATTTTATTATTTGGAAGTTTATAACTACTTTTCGATACACTCCTTACAAAGCCCAGCAGAAACCTCGCAGAGATGATAAAGGGCTTGGAAAAGCGTAAAGTAAGTCCCAACAGCAATATGATTCGTTGTTAACTAAACATACAGGTTGCATCGTACAGGACGATGAAACATACGTGAGGGCACACTTTTCACAAATCTTTTGTAATAAATTCTACATTAAAGAACAGAAGATAGAAAAATTAGTGAAAAAATATCTCGTTTGGCATGTTACCTTTACGTGCGGTAAAATCAGCCAACCATTCATCTGAACCGAGAATATTAATAGTGAAATCTACATCAAAGAGTGCCTTCAAAAACGCCGACTGTCATTTCTAAAGCAGCATTCTCAAAACACCCTGTTTTGGCCTGATTTGGCATCTGAGTGGCAACTGCTCAACAGTGACGAAGAAATGGTATGAGGAAAACAATGTCATTGCGGTACCTCGTGACATTAATCCTCCAAACTGTCCATAGCTCCGAGTCATCGAGAAATGTTGGGCAATGATGAAGGCTGATTGTCGGAAAATGGAAGGAGAGTCAAAAGCAAAGCTTACAAAACCAGAGGAAAAGGCTTGTCTAAACCTTGATGGCAGGAGTCAAGTGAAAAGTTTGAGAGTTTGGGGGTGAGGGTGAAATTTAAATCTGTGCAATGGAACATTCTTGAGGAAAATAAATGTTGAGAAAAAGATTTGCTTGGATTTCTGATAAACTTATAACGTTCGTGTGATGATAAAGTATTTATTTTGGGACATGCTTTCGAATGTCAGGTCAAGGTGTAGTTTAAGATAGAGGAGGGATGAATAGCAATAAGTTTGTTTAAATGGATATTTTTTTAAATGATAAGAAACCAAAAAAAAAACCACTGCCTGACACTTTTCAACAAATAGCAACCGTCTCCTGCGCTGATATATTTGAGCACCTAATGCTTCCCAAGAGCCTCGTTGCTATTTTGAAGAGCGCTTTTAACAGCGTCCGGTGTGGTATGAGTTTATGATGTTGCGCTGTTAAAATAGGTTTAGTACCGGATCGGTGCGGTTGCGAATTTAATCATGAGAAAATCCTGAGCAAAGCTGGTCATTCCTACGTTCAACAACATATCTTCAGTCTCAGTTTACTGGGTGTTAAAGCTATGTCCATTTAGAATCCGGAATAATAAAATTATCTGTATCTCGGTAACGGATTGACGTACAAATCAGTTCAATACATCAAAACAAAGGTAATTTACTGTACTTTAAGGAAAAATATCAATACAAATAATTTCTCTTCGTTTCTAATGAATATTCAAACTTTCTTCTTTATTCCTCCCATCAAACGCTGCACACCTCCGGAGTCAAATTCCTTGACACATTTGTTCCACATTTTGGCCATTTGAGTCGCGTCTCGAGCCGTTTTTCCACTTTTCTTAAGTTTCCGCTTCATTATTGCCCAAAATCTCTCAATGGGCCGGAACTGCGGGCAGTTGGTTGGATTTATGTTTTTATCGATGAAATCTACGTTATTATCGCGGGACCACTGGATGACTTCCCGGCTGTAGTGGCAACTCGCCAAATCTGGCCAAAACTTCACGGGACCTTTATGGGCTTTAATGAAAGGTAGTACGCGGCTTTTGAGGCATTCTTCCTTGTACAGCTTCGAGTCCATTGTCTTATTTGCCACGAACACTTTGGTCTTTGCTCCGCAGCTGCATATCCCTTGCCAAATAATCAGTTTTTTTTTGGCAAAATTGTCCATAAAAGCAGACTTAAACTTCGCAGGAACATCTCCTCGTGCCGTCGCCGTGCAAAATTGTTGGCCAGGAAGCTGTTCCAAATCCATTTTGATTTCATCATCGATGAGCAGGCATCCTTGGTACTTCGTCAAAACCTGCTGGTACAATTTCCGAGCTCGAGTTTTGGTGACGAAACTTTGCTTCAACGTTCTGTTTGGTTGCTTGCTGGCTCGATATGAACGATATCGTGCTCGAAAACGAATTCTTTGAACGGTACTGCGAGCAGCAGCGTATTTTTGTGCGATTTCATTATCTGATAGTCCAGGGTTTGCTCTGACGGTTCTCAACACCTTCTGGTTCAGCTTGCGGTCATATGTTCCACTACGACACTTACCTTGAGGCACTCAATCCACGCTCTTTCGCTCCCTGAAACGTTTGAGTACATCATACACGGTTAAATTGGCGATTTTCAACGTTTTGGAAAAGAATTCTGACAGCGGTCACTTTCCGTGCCGCTGCAACTCAATAAGTGATTCCGGATTCTAACTGGACAGAACTTTATGAATTGTTTTTTTTCCAGAAATTAATTATTAAATTCTCGAGTACCTTTTCAAACAGACGTATCTGATTATGTAAATAGTAAGGGTTTTTGTAAACAGGGGAAGTAAGATTCAAACGTTAATATCTTGAAACCCTTAGCACTTTCATGCAAACTAGGGCCACCAACACAAGGAATGAAATGTCTCTAACATGATGCTACTTTCAGTGAGGGTGCTGAGAGTTTTGAGAAATTTACTTTTGAATCTGAACACCCCGCTTTGTTCACAAAATCAGATACGTGTGTTTGAAAAAGTACTCGAGAATTATTGACTCCTTGGATTGAAGACTTTTTCAACTACTGCTTGTTGTTTATGAGACGGCGCTAATTCTTACGGTTTCAAAATTAACGATACCATAAATACACAAATCTATTCACCATCCAGCCTAGAGTTGTAATAAATTCCCCCATCCGCTTTTCTTTTTCAGATTGCCCCACCTGAAGATAACCACCGAGGTAGAAGAAAATAAGAAAATCGCCGCAGCACTAATGATCTGGAGAAAAAGCCTTCGTGGAAGTAATTATTTGATCACCTGAGCTTCTTGCCTTTCCCAGTAATATCACTAAATAGGATAATCCTAGCAAGTTCTGCCATTTTCTCCGTCGACATCTTTTCATAGGTGAACTAGAGAGAAATCAACGGATGCAATTTCGCAAGGCTCGCTTAATGTTCCGAGGCTAGTAAGTGGTAATTTTTTTTTCAAGACAAACGTGCCGCCGCCTAATTGACCTGTATCTCTGCAGGCGGGATTGGGATGAAGGTTGACTGGTCGACATCAAGTGAGTGGCAAGGTGGCAAAAGGAAGAAAGAGTAATTGAACCCGAAGAAATTGGTGTGCCGGAAAGTGCATTCGGAAGCATTCCTGGAATATTAATCGAAAGTGAAAATTGAAAAGCATTTCTCTCCGAAGAGCGAAGTGAACAGGATGGAACCGGTGATTGGATTTTTCCTGTTCCTGTTGGCGATCGGATTACAAAGTGGTAAGTGACAGGTCGTTGGTGTTTATAAAGGTGTTGCTTTGAAAGAAACCTGATTGAAAATGCTGTTCTGATTTACGATATGTGTGTTTGAAGAGGGTGGTTTTCTTATTTATTATGAGTTAGATCAGGAGTGCTTCGGATTCTTTGAAATGAAATTTGAAGAAATGCTTTGATGAGGCGTTTTGTTGAGCATGACAAATCCAAGATGATCAAAAATGTTTGCACGATAGCATGGTAGAAAAAAAACACGCGTAAGTGCAAAATTCACATGGGTGCAAAATTCACATGAACAGATTGTGAAATAAATTTGATTAAGTTAACAAAGCTGAATACAGTGAATAATCCGGATTAATAAATTTCTTGTAGCGAAAAACCCTGACTGCATTGCTTCAATTAGTGGGCAACTGTTGGGTAAACAATAACAACTAAATCTGCTCTCAAACGTCTAGTGTATCATCTCCTGATCCTGGTAGTGAGGATGTTTTGCACCAAATCCGGCCAATTAGGGGTTGCCGTAATTTATTCGCTTATTACATTTGCATGCAGGCATTTGGCAGCTAGGAAACGTGTTGTTGTTCGGATTCAGTCTTTTTGTTTACCGGTGTTGACATGATTAAAATGATGTGATGATACTTGTCTGTTTAACCGGAGCGATGCTTTTGTTTTCGGGCTCCAAGAGTAAACAAAAACTAGAGCCTAGCAGTTTCCTTCTGCATAGAATCTCAGTCACCGTCTATATGTTGATCGTTAATAACGAAAATTCCAATCGTTTCTGTCGTATCGAGGCAATCATGTTAAAATTACAGCGGATGAGTTATTGGTTTGAACAAGAATCCACCAATGTGTTCGATCAACTGTTGTTGATAGCCACCATCAAATGGTGGTCGTAGCAACCCATTGCTTAAAGCGTCTGACAAACAAATGTGCTCGTCAAACAACTTGTTGTGGCAACCGCTTTGCCGTGAACGAACTTGCTTCAGCTACAGGAAGTGCATTAATTCAGGGAACATTATCGTGTCATTTGCCTATCTTGTGTGGCCGTTCTCCATCCTTACGTGAAATCCCTTCTCTTAGCCAAATCATGCACTCGACCTCGATGGTATGAGCGACAATGACCGATGGTCCAGCCGGCTACGAACGGCTGCTGACCATCTATCTCACAAGTTTCCAATTTTATTATTATTGCTTTTTAGCCTGGCTACGAACACTACAGCACATCATCGTCACCTTCCGGAACTGCACCGACTGGCAACCACCATCAGAACTCGTACGAAGTTCAACTCAATTTTACAAACTTGATCCTTTGCGTGCTTTTACAGTGTTGGCTGGTATTGCCACCATCAGCAACCGGATGCCTTGGGGCGGTCTTGGAATGGCACTTGCGGTTTAGTTACTGGCAGACGGTCGCTTGGGACCTTGACCTCAGCCAAGGGCAGAAAACTCATATTTTCCAACCGCTCATAACAGCAGAGTGTGAATGCGTCCGATTGTAAGTCATATGTGCCACTCACACGCACATGCATACAAATGAATGGATTTCCGAAAAATGCAATCTCAGTTTTGCAAACAGCTTTTTCAATTTAGTCTCGAAACTCACTCCGTTGAACTTGGTCTTGGCATTTTAACCCGGCCCTGTAATTGTCATCTTAAAAGTTCGCCAAAAGGCAATTCGATAAAGACCGAGTTCGTTTAACCATGCTAGTGCTAGTGCAAGGGCTGCGATTTAGAGACCAGAGCAGTGGAAAATTGTGAATCTGGAAAACGGCATAAAGCCTGTTGGGAGCGTATGTGAGGACGGTAGCCACATAAATCAAAGAATTGGTGTCACATCGTTCCCATTTGCCTATTTCCAGATTGGACCGTGCTGGGCCGGACTGGGTAGGCAAATAATAGGGATACATATAAGGGAATCCTTTGGTCTGCATTGTTCTGCCGACATGGATGTTCTAATGAATTCGGAAATGCTGTCATTGTTTTGGAAGTTTAAACAGTATTAATTTTCATTACTGGGGTTTGAAAATGGCTGTATAAAATCACAGACTGAATAAAAGTGTACACTATCATTGGCAAATTTGTTCTACATCAATTCATCTATCTGGGGTATATAAAAAAAAACATATGAGTTTATGGACCAGTTGACGACCTAGAACATCCTGAATATGAAGAAGTTCAGGAAGAAAAAATAAATGCCTAATTAATATTATAAAGCGGCGTTTTCAAAAAAAAAAAAATAATATTTTTTTTGTAATAATTTTAAATATATTTATCCAAATTAATTATTTAACACTCCAGTCAATTTAAAATTTTTTAGGTTTTAAATTAACTATTTATAAAAACATATTGAATATTTTTTTCGAGGTCAACATTATTTTTTAATTTTTTTTTTTTTTTCTATTTTATAAATTTTTTTTAATTTTCAAATTTAAATTTTTACATTTAAATCTCTACACTTAAAAAAAAAAACCTAACTCGGTTCAATTTTCTACCATACCACATCTATTACCAACAAGAAACTGAATTAATCCTTCATATTTACTGTTTTCGTTTTGTTTTTATTTGTTTTTTTTTATTCAAAATGAAAGATGAACCGAACAGTACGGTAAAGCAGGGTTATTCAAGAGTTCGGTACACGAAATCCGAGAAAACTCGGTAAACTGCACGGAGCATTTGCTGAATATTCTTAAACGACAAACACTTCTCTTCGAGCCAATTCCGACCCCCCAAAAACTCGGTTAGTTTAGCTGACTCGATAAGGCCTGAAAAATCGTCAGCCATTTTATTTCGCGTGTGCGCGCCAAATGTCTTTTAGCGAAAATTATGCGTATTGTGTTTTTTTTGTCAGGAGAAAATGGAAAAAAAAAAAAAATACCGAGAGACTTCAACAGGAGGATGCACGTTTATTTGAAATCATCTGTAAGTATTTAATACTTATGTTGTAATTATATTTGCAGGCATCCTGCGCTATAGTCTTTTTTTTTACTGCCATGAACACGTTGCAGATTATGTCTCTGGCTTGCAATTTGGAAACAGGGATATGTATGAGGATTTTTTGCATCAATAAACAATGTAACTGACAAAATTGGTTTTATTACTATGAAACTCGAGGCTAGACTCGAAACTATTTACAAAATTCTTACTCAGCCAAAAAATTCCGTTATTGCGACAGAAAAATCGGTTTGTTTGACAGCGTTCGGTAGTATTTGAGTAAACCGATGTTCGATTATTGCTGGTTGGATTTATTGTTGTCAACCGAGTTTTTCGGTAAATTTGACAGAGAGTGAGAAAGTAAAAATTTAACGAGAACCCGGTTGTTCTATTTTGAACAGAACAGACTACCGAGCGTTCAGCAGTTAAAAACTTGGTTGAAATTCAACCGAGTTCGGTATTATTTTCTAAGTGTGTAGTTTTTTGGGCTACACATAGTAACGCTACGTATTCAACCATATTCAGTGAATATGTTAGAACGTAAACAAACATTACGAGAAAAACTGGGATGATCGGGGTCATCCAAACTGTCCTGGCGTTCAGAACTTAAGATTTACAGTTGTTACAGTATTTTTTAAGCAAGACAAAGTTACAATAGATATTCAAAAATATTCAATTAATATTGACCTTTAACAACAAACATTATAAAGCAATATGACATGTTCTGGTTCACCCGAACTCTCTTTGAGATCATAACATAGGACCTACAGTTGCAACATAAGCTTTCTGGGCTATGCAAAGCTACGTTGTGTATTGAAACATATTCATTGAATATCTTGGAAGATCAACAGACATTATGAAACAATCTTCTAGGTTATCCAAACTTTCCTGGAATTCAAGACATAAAATCTACAGTTGTAACTGTAGCTTTCTGGACCAAACAAAATAACAATATGCATTTGACCAATTAAAGTGAGCTATCTGGAAGGTTAATAGATATGTTGAGATATCTTGGAATGTTCTTTGCCACCAACACTGCCCTTGAGTTCAGAAGTTAGGATCTACAGTCGTAACATTAACTTTATAACCTATGAAAGGTGACGGATGCATTTAAACACATTCAGTGAATCTTCTGTAAGGTCATTATCAGATTATCTTGGGATGTTCTAGTTCAAAAAAACTGACTTGAGTTCAGAACCTAAGATTTACAGTAGTAACCGTAGCCTCTTGTGCTATACAAAGCAACGAGAACTATTCAAACATATTCAATGAATATTCTGAAACGACCACAGACATCATAGGCCAATCTTGTTAGTTTTAGGTCATTCAAAACATAAGGTCTACAATTGTAACAGAACCTTTATGGGCTATAGAAAGTTAAGTTACACTGATAGGCAAAATAAAGTGCCCACCTCTTCGTTTTTCAATTTCTCTCATATACTTGGTTCAAATTAAAGTAAACACACTTTATTTGTTTTTATTATCTTATTTTTTATATTCTTTTTAAGTTTCACTTATAGAATACTGAAAAAAAAAGGAGTTTTAATTTGATTTGAACCAAGTAAATGAGAGAAATTGAAAAAAAAACTATGAGGTGGGCAACTTTATTTTGCCTATCAGTGTAGTTTGTTTGGCATGAATATCCCAAAATTATCTCCTAATGTCTGTTGGTCTTCCAGGGCATTCATTGAATATGTTTGAATATATATCATAACATTGTAAAGCGGATAAAGCTACCGTTACAACCGCAGATCTCAAGTTCTGAACTCCAGGACAGTTTGGACGAATTAGCACATCTAAAAAAAATGTATCCTATTTTTTTTCAATCATTTCTATGTTATTGACCAATCAGAGCACACCAAATTGCTGGTATAATAACGCTTGGAAAAGTTTTAGGCCTGAAAGAGTTAATTCAAAGAATATTGAATTGTACAATCTGAATGGCTTAAATCCTACCTCATCATTCCGAACAACCCAATTGGGTTGTACCTTATAGTTTTTTTTTTCATAAATTTTATGATTTTTTGACAACATGTTTTTAATTGGAACTGAAAAACTATGTTTGTTTCACGTAAGTCTTGGAGATAGACTTTGTTTTTAACAATTTAGAAATGCAATAAGGTTTGCGCACAGCAAAATCTAGCCGAAGAAAAACTAAATTGACAATAAATAGCGTAGCGAACGGTTTCAGCCCTCCGGAACCTTATTCCAAGCACGTGGTGAATATTACCCTACAATGCGTTGTAAATTCGCGTTGTAAGCTTTCGTTTACCCCGTGCTTGGAATAGGGTCCCAGGGTGCTTAAGCCGTTCCCTACCCTACACATCAAAAAAATATTATTCTGATTTGCTTCATTCGAATGCTCGAACTTTGCGTGTATATATTAGGTGCGCACAGCATGCGCTATTTAGCAATAGATGACGCCAGTAGTAAGTGCTGGTCGAATGTTGTACATCTCAAGCGTCATAAACCAAGCTCATACATATGGTTAACAAACCGCTTTGCCAAATCAGTGATTTTGGTTTAGTGTTATATATTTTGGTTGTTTGAAGATGTCTGATTTCGTGCCAAATAATCGTCATTTGCGGGAAGTGTTGATTTTCTTCTTTCATTCGAAGAAAACGGCGGCTGAAGCACATCGAGAGCTCCAAAAAGTTTACGGGGATGCTGCTCTGAGTGAAACAACGTATCGTGATTGGTTTCGTCGCTTCAAAACGGTGATTATAGTGTTGATGAAGGAAGGCCAAAAAACTTCGAAGACTCTGAATTGGAGGCATTGCTCGATGAGGATCCATGTCAAATACAAGAAGAGCTTGGTTCAGGATTAGGAGTTTCCCGTCAAGCCGTTTCTAAGCGATTGCATGCATTGGGAATGATTCAAAAGCAAGGAACTTGGGTTCCTTACGATTTGAAGCCAAGAGATGTTGAGCGTCGTTTTTTCGTCTATGAACAACTACTCCAGCGGCAAAAAAGGAAGAGTTTTCTACATCGCATTGTGACAAGTGTCGAAAAATGGATTCATTACAGTAACCCAAAACGGAAACATTCATGGGGACTGCCCGGGCATGCTTCAACATCGTTGCCTAGGCCGAATGTTCACGCTGCGAAGGTTATGCTATGTATTTGGAGGGACCAAGTTGGTGTTATTTATAATGAGCCGTTGAAACCAAACGAAACCATTGCCGGGGAACGGTATCGAACTCAATTGATGCGATTGAGCCGAGCACTGCACGAAAAACGGCCACAATACGAGCACAGACACGAAAAAGTGATTCTTCAGCATGACAACGCTCGACCTCACGTTGCGAAACCCGTCAAAACCTACTTGGAAACGCTCAAATGGGAAGTCCTACCCCACCCGCCATATTCTCCTGCTATTGCACCGTCCGATTATTACTTGTTCCGTTCGATGGCACATGGTCTCACTGGTCAGCAATTCCACTCATATGATGACATCTCAAAATGGCTTGATTCTTGGATAGCATCAAAAGACGAACAGTTCTATCGAAATGGTATTCACGTTCTACCAGAAAGACGGGAAAAAGTCGTAGCTAGTGATGGGCAATACTTTGAATAATTCGTTTGTAACCTTTGTTTTCAAAATGAAGTTCCTTTTTCATTAAAAAAAACAGCGAGAACTTAGTTGCGCACCTAATAATTCCATCCATGAAGTTTTGCACAGTGTCTTCGACCTCTTGATTGGAAGTTTTTACCCACTTCTTAGCTAATCCTTTCTTATTATTGGCATTCCCTTTCGATTTTCCAAGATTTCGCTTCATGATAACGCAATATTTTTCGATTGGTCGAAGTTCTGGGGTATTTGGAGGAATACAGTCCTCTGGCATAATAGCCTGTATCGATTTTCAAAAGAAAAAAAAACTATATCGATTTGTGGTTGGAAATGTTTCAAAAATCCATTGAATTGACTTGTTTCGTATGGTTTTTTGACTTTTTCAGTATGGGGAAAGTATTTTTTTCAGTTTTTTATAAAAACGAGCTACTTTAAAATTCAGCTTAAATCGGAGACACCTTGAAAACACATGACACTCTTTCATGAAGCATTTGAAACAAACCGTGATCAATTTGAGTTTAAAATATAAAAGTTATAGAATTTTGAAGTGCTGCTCACCACCCACCCAGGTACAGCAATTTTGCTCATCGCACAATGGGAAAAAAAGTACATGAATGAAAGATAGCATTTATTATGTAAAAAGTTCTGGGGAATTGAATGAAGAGGGCTCCACACGCTGCAAAATTCAGCTGATGGAGATGTTGGACATATTTTGCCCCAATTCCCCCGAATTTTTTCAAGTAAAGACTGTATTCGATGAAATTTGGACACACAAAATAGGTAACCAAAAATTTTCCTTGGGCCCGATTTTTTTTAAACTTTCTGGAAATAAAGTACTACTAAATGGTTAAGTTTTGACATCATTGGTTTATTGCACCTCTTCTCCCAACCCAAATGCCCGCACCTTTGCCTTGACCCTTTTCATCAAACTTTGGGCAATGATAGGACCGACTTGCTTACTTACTTTTAACCACACTTTCTTTAGTCCAAGTTCATTTTCTATCAGTTTTGGAGTTTTAACGAGCTTTGCCTTCATGATTGCCCAAAATTTTTCAATTGGGCGAAGTTCCGGAGTGTTTGGAGGGTTGACGTCTTTTGGTACAAAAACTACATTATTATCTTTGTACCAGTCTAAGACGGGCCGGGCATAGTGGCAAGATGCCAAATCCGGCCAAAACAGTGTCGGGCCATCGTCGAGAAATCCTTTTTTGGAGGCATTCGTCCTTGTAGATTTGTCCGTTGACGGTCCCAGAGGTGATGAAGGGCTGACTCATTTTGCCACATCAGCAGATCGCTTGCCAGACAAGGAATTTTTTGGCGAATTTCGACAGTTTCTTCTTCCATACACTCCCCGGAACGGCCAACTTAGAGGTGGCGACGTAGTGTTCCTGTCCTGGCATTTGTTTGGTGTCGGATTTAATGTAGGTCTCATCGTCCATCACAATGCAGAACGGTTTTGTGAGCCACTCCCTGTACAGTTTTCTTGCACGAGTTTTGGCCACCGAGTTCTGTTTATCGCTCCGGTTCGGTGCCTTTTGGACCTTGTACACATGTAATCCAGAACGGTTCATTGTTTTCTGCACAAAACAAACTGAAACTTTCGCCTTTTTCGCAACATCGCTGATCGAAATGTTGGGATAACGCATAAATTGGTTCAATACCATCCTGGCCTTCTCCGGATTTGATGTGCCACGTTTTTTGCCACTACCATTTTTCCGCTTGGTTGTCTTACGGTCCTTGAACGTTTTGATCACATGAGATACGGTTGAATGTGCGATTCCGAGCTGTTTTCCGATCCATCGATGAGAAGCGTTTGGGTTTTCGAAGTGAGTGCCCAACATTTGTTGGCGCACTATTTCTTCATTCGAAGCCATCACTGGAATCACTCGACCGATTTTCACGAAACTTATCACATAATTGACACAACACAATGAAATACATTCAGTTAAAATTTCAATAATGTTTACCCACACGCTAAAAAGTTACGAACAATTGCGTGTGTCCAAATTTCATCGAATACAGTCTTTAATGTCATGTTTGTATTAATTGGCTCCAACATGGAATATCTCGAAATCCTGGCCGTGCGAAAAGTTACTGTCTTGAGCAAAGTTGTTCAGTAGATCAAGGCCTTCCATTTGGAGGATAGAAGTCCGGGATCGGCTCACTACGCGGTGCTATTCAACATATGAATATCCTGTACAAGCTGTATCTCGAGATCCTGGCCAGCTAGGAAGATGCCGTCTTAGACAGAATTGTGCAGGTGGCTACCCGGAGGCTGTAAGTTCAAAAATTCTTTCGGGCAATTCGGAGGATTCATTAGCTTGGGGACTAAATCGATCTTGTTGGCAGCATACCACTTCAGAACCTAATTGGGGTAGTAGCAGCTTTCTAAATCGGACCAAAAGATGACTTTGCCTCTATGCTTGCGGATGAACGGCAATACAAGCTTTTTCAGGCATTCTTCGATGTAAACTTCCGATGTCGAATGGTTCCGTTTTCCTGCACATCCCCACGTTCAGCTGCTTAAAATCGATTTTGACGTATGTTTCGTCATCGATCAAAGTACAGCCCTTGTGTTTCGTCAAAACCCGGCCGTACAAGAGTCTTGCACACTATTTGGCCACCGAATTCTGCTTTATGTGCCGGTTCGGATGTTTACTAGCTTTGTATGACTTATATCCTTCCCTGGCCAAGGATGTTCCGCACCGTTTGAAAGTTGGCGGTGTACCTTCTGGCCACAGCTCGGATCGAAAGACTTGGCAACTTGGCGTTATTTTGGCCACATCTCGGATCGAAAGACCTGGGTTGACTTTAACTCACCTCAACACCTTGCTGCGCAGCTGACGATCCCTGGTTCCAGTTTTTTCGTTGGTCCGCTGATTCCTTTCCACACTCAGGGTTTCCTTTTAGGTTTTGAGCACTCGACAAACTGTTATTTTCGGCATCTTCAGCACTTTAGCCAGCTTGGAACCGGATCACTCTGGATTTTCCAGGTTATATTGTCCACAATATATTTTCTTCTTTCGAGTTCTATTTGACGTTATTTCTGAACGCAATCGACTACTTTGATCAATCTGGCACCAGTTGTTCTCTATAGAAGTGTAAGCAAATTTCTGTCAAAGATGTTTGATTTCCAACACTAAAAAGATGCTAGCCGCGCGCCCCGCATACCAATTTACTTTTAGTAAGCCTTTGAACAACTTAGAAAAAAACATTTGTTTGCATATTTTAGCCTTTTAATGGTTCTAATCACTTGTTCAAGCATGTAGACCATAAATTATGTTGAAATACGATGTAGAAAAAATAAACCACCAATACATGTCAGTGGCATCAGCAACATCCTAGTTGTTGGTTTCAATCTGTTCTCGAACTCGATGTTTCAACGTATTTTTGTATTGTACTGAAATAAACCATCTACACTTGTGATTGGCGCCAACGGCATCCTTACTGTTGGTTTTAATCAGCGTCAAAATTTGACTAATTTTACTGTGCATCTCTGTACAGAGTATAAACCGGGATCATAGTAAAATATCTTATTCGCTGCCGACGTCAGTTGAATTCAGCACACCGTTTACCAAAACGGATCTTGCTGCAAACCCAACTATTTTATCCAACATCCCAGTGATTTCTCGTGAAACTGCAGTGGACTCCGTGGCTTCCTTAAAAGTGAGTTCCAGGTCAACACATTCCTACCAATTCCCTACTTGACCCGCATTCGGACGTGGCCGGCGCCGGTATTTCGTATTATAACATTGAAATCACCTGTTCTTATACATTGAAGATGTATGTTAGGCCCAAATATCATCTGTTGGATCTCTGTTTAATTACAGCTGATCTGGCAATAACGGAGTAGCAGTTGTCGGGCGGTCAATCATACTCATGCTCATGTCCCCCCCCCCCCCCCCCCCCCCCCCCCAAACACCACACCCCCCCCCCCCCCCCCCATTCCCTGCCCCCTCTTTTTTTTCCCCAACACCAAAAATAATAAAAAAAAAAATTCTTTTCTTTTTTTTATTATATTCCCACCCACACAAAAAAACAAAAAACCAACACAAAAATTCATCATCACTTTTCCCTCCCCAATATATTTTTTTTCCCTCCCCGGAAAATTTTTTTAGTTTTTTTCTCGACCAATTACCCCGCCCCCATTTCGGTTTCCGAAGAGGCTATCTCCCATTTGAATTTGCGATGAGATTTTGTACAAGATGCCGTTATCAAAACATTTTCGTTAAGCAAACTTCACGTGAACACAAAATATGTTCCAAGTGAATGAAATATCCCGATTACAAGAATCGAAAAACCTTAGAATTCGATTGAGATATGGCCATTTCCGTGAAACAGGTTCTGATGAAGGGTCCTGGATGCGGTTAACTCTTTACTTTTATTCAAAACATGCCATGTGACAGCTCTTTCTTCTTGATTTTTCATCTACAAGGTGACCTAATTATAAGCCTAAAATGGGGTATCCTAGTGACCATATTGGTCACTCGAGGAAGCCACCGGAACGATCCTGAGGGAACCTTTAGTAGGGACCAGTTAGGCATTTATCCCAAAACATGTCATGCGGCAGCTCTATCTTCATGATTTTTCAAAAATATGATATTGATAAACTTCAAGAAGGTCATTGGATACATTTGACACTCTTAGAACCACCGGAACGTCCCCGGGGGTACCTGTAGTAGAGACCTTTTACGATTTTACTCCAAAACATGATCCGTTGGGCAGTTCTATTTCTTTTTTTTCCCCCCCCTATATTACAATAAAAAACACACCCCCACCCCCCCCCCCTTGTCCACTCAGGGAGTTTATTTTTCCCCCCCCCCCCCCCCCCATCTCCCCCCCCCCCCCTTAAAAAAATTTTCAACCCCTTAAACAAAACTCCCACAAATCCACACTGAAACCTTCTCGGAAACCCGAACAACCCCATCTCCGCGCCATGCCAATTATATTATCCCGAGATATAAAGTTACATTAATTTTCCAGTCGAATGTGAAATTAAATCGGATAATATTTCATGAAGTTAGAGCACTACAAAGTTGATCAAAAATGTTCCTGTCCCGATCATTTTGTCTATCCCTTATATTAGCTGGGAGCACCCCCCCCCCCCCCTTTGTGCTGTATGACGAGCTTGAGACGTTTCTCAAATAAAATCGCGTGCGGCTCGCACCTGGTCCATCGGCATCTCGTCCCAGATCTTGGAAATGAACTTCTTTAATTGGTCCATAGTGCTCACTTGATGTTCGCTCTGCTTGTCCAGCATGTACGAACATACATAATAGTCCAGGGGATAAAGGTCCGGGGAGCTGGGAGGCCACAAAGTCTTATCGAGAAAATTAGTTAAATTCTCCCGTCTCCACGCTTGGACGAAATTTGCCGTGTGTGCCGGTGCGCCGTCCTGTTGAAAGACGTAATGATCCTTTCCGTAGAGGTCCCAAAGTGCCGGGGCCACAACCTTCTCCAGAACCTCGGTCTTATAGTACGCGGCGTTGATTTTCACGTTCTTTCGATAAACACCAGCGGGAGCTTCCCACGCCTTGATACGGTCCCCCAAACCATCACCGACGCGGCGCTCTGGAACCGCGGGATTTTTATGTAGGACGGGTGGATGCTGGCCAACATCGGCGCCCACAGCCGATCATTCTGGACATTGTGCGGCTGTTGCAAGACAAAAAGTTTCTCATCTGAAAACACGAACTCCTGAAGTGCGTGCCGTGAAAGTATCAGTTTGGCTCTGTCCAGCCACGAACAATAGCCTCCGTTATCTCGTGAACCTTGCGTTTCTTGTACGGCTTGTATCCCAGGTCCTTCGTCATGATGGTGTGGGTAATACCGATCGACACATCCAGATCAGCAGCGGTCTTCCGGATCGAGCGGTTCATTTTTCGACGAACCCGATCTCTCACCACCTTGATGGCTCCTGCCGTCCTCGCCAAACGCGGCCGCCTGGATCTCGCACGGTCCTTGGCCGAGCCCATCTCCCTGACGCACGATGAAATTCCGCTTTACCCCGTGGGATTTCAACCGCTGGAATATGTCACCGGGTCGCTCACCTCTCACAAACAACTTTACTCTTTCATCGTGCGCGGTAAAAAAAAACAACCAATGACAGCAAGTCGACACCGTGCGCGTCGGTTAGCCTATATATGAGGCTAAAGCTGACACCAATACCAATACATAGAATGCACATGGTGCGCCCCTACACAACGATGAAAAGTTGTATCCGAACTTATTGAACACCCTGTATTATGAACACAACCTCGTGCTTTGCCGGAAAGATGATTTTCCCCAGCCTGCTGCTCAGACACGACTGGCCTCGACTGACGCTTGTGATAAATACCGGATCGGCTATATCTGGCGGACACGAAGTGCCTCACGATGTGCGTCTGCTTCGCTGATGGGTATCAATTTTTCTGTGACCAACAGGGTTGCTACGATGCATAGGTGGATTCACCATCAGTTGGCAAGGCTATCGAATGAAAAATCGCTTAAATTAAATAGTCAACTTTATTTTAATGCATCTGTCATACGTTTTTTTTTTTATTGAAGACAAAATACTGCGGTTGAATTTTGATTATGATGATCATGGCTGTATGTACCTTTAGGAAATACATATTCATTAATAATAGCCAAAGCTTCTATGAAATTATACAAATCAAATATGTTTGAAATTGTGAAGTCTTGTGTGAAATTGAGCTCTTGTTGAATCGTGCGTAAATTCGAATAAAAAGAAGGCAAAATAAAGGACGCGAAAGAACGCCGAAAGTCGTAGCCAAAGATGATGCCGGGAGCACAATACATTTAGATTAGGAAGTTAATGATATGTCCATTGTTAGTCTTGAACGAAAGAAATTTATGTTTACAATCCTTTGAGCGGCAATGTTCATGTGCCGGCGGATATATTTTTCGAACGGTGTCGCTCTCTCCCATGCTGCTCTGTTCATAGAGAGATGAGGGTGTACCATGTTACTATGTTTATTTTCCTGGATGTGTTCTCTTCTTGTTTTCGAATTCATTACGGGTTACCGGGATCTTTCACCGTCCCTAGGGATTGTGCGGAAAGTAATTCATTATGCCCAGTTTAAACGGGGAATTTCACTACTTAAAATAGTCACAGAGGGGATCAGGAATCGAGCCCAACTGCATTGTATGGAAGGCTGTACTAAGGGAGGCCCCTGAAGCTACTCAGCATAATGAATGAAGAGCACATAGATAACACCGAAATCGGAACTTTCACCCCGTTCACCATCCTTGTTATCGCTACCACTGCTTATGGAGGGTGCTTTGAACATGATATCCTGCATAAGCACTCACCTACTGTTTGCTGTGTCACACACGAAATATAGTTATGATTATGATTTCCCCCATGAAACTATTTTAATTTGTTGTTAGTTTATAATTGAGGCCATAATTTTTCCTCAACCGACAGGGTAATGTTTTGGCGAGTTGTCAATTTCCCAATGAAGCTTGTTAAATGGCGCATCAGACTAATTATAAACTTGCTCGGACAAACTAGTCGTGTTTAATGTAGTTGACAAACGGACAAATCGAAGCGATAAATTAACTTTGGCGGCATTCAACAAATATTAATCTCACGCAGAGTGATTGAAGTCCTCGTTAATGCAATCGTTCTGAATTTCTCACTGCTCTGTTTATCTCCACCGTCATTTGCACAGAGCAGAAAACTAATCAGCTCTTCCATCAAAGTCAACTACATGTCGACGCCAACGATGATGGAGGTCTGGTGGAACCAAAAGTCATTTGGGATCAATAACCGATTCCCGCTGTGGTTCAACAGGTGTTTCCAAGGTGTTCGGGTACTTTTTTTTTCCGAGGTCGGGAATTTTCGCAAACAAATATTTATTTCTATCTATTCAGGCGAGAGGAATGCGTCAAACGATTCCACTCATCCGGTAGCACACGTGGCCGAAAATCAAATATGTGCTTCGGATGCACGATTTGTATTCCCACTGGATGGAAGCATTCATTGAGGTAGAGGGATGTGCTATTGGATAGCGAATGGGGAAAAAAGTCTGTATAAATATGTAACGATCGGATCAGGGTTAGCCTGATCCAGGCAGCTTTGCGTTTTTTTTTATGCCAGTCAATCAAGTCGGAGAACTTAGCGCTCATTGTTGTTGCTGGTCAGGTATCATATTCTTGAAGAGGTTAATGTTTACCGTGTTCGGAAGATCTTAGAAGTAGTAAAATGACATCGGTAGAATCTCGGATTGGTTGATCTAGCTGTTTTGACGTAGGACTACGTCTGTGTTTTCAATACTGGGGTACACGTTCGAATTGCGAAAATTTGGAGCGTCACGAAAAATATATAGGTTTTGAACGTTAATAACTAAGTCATTCCACGATTGATTTCCAAAATGTTTTCACCAATCGATCGGAACATTTTCTACGCTTCGATTTAAATATTTAAAACTATTGATTTTTAACATGCAACTAATAAAATTAACGCAAATCTGAAGTGATGTTTTATAATATCGATTTTTCATAGTAAATTTACCAAATACACAGTACTTTTCGCGCACAGACTTCATATTTAAGTAAGGAACGTCTCCTAGGCAGCCATGAATGTTATATAACGGGTACACCTTCGCATTTTGATTTAGTTTTCCGGCGGTCGTGGAGCTGTGCAGAGTAGGATCTGCAGTTGGACGAGCAGTCGCTGCCCAGAGAGGCGTTGGTGCAGTTGGTTGTTGTTGTCGATGTTCCCGTCAACTTCGCTGCGAGAAAGATGGCTGCTGAAGCCTACGAGTTGGCGGGAAAAAGCCGCCCGTGACAACGAGACAAGAATCAATCATCCCACGTCACCTGCAGATGGCCACCCGCAATGAAGATGAGATGAACCAAGAAAGAAAGTCCAAGTTCAATCGCGAACTGTTTCTCCCCCGTCAACTAAATCCGTCCTTTTCAGGACGACCAAATTAGTTTGCCAACTAAAGAGTTTATTTGGTTGAAATTTTCTCTTGTGATGTTTGAAATTAATTTCAATAACCGCGCCCCGGCTGAACATAGCATTCATTAAACGTCGGGTCCCGTAGTAAATGACAAAGAAGGTTGAACAACCAAAGAACGGCATTCGAGCCGAACTGCGTCACTTCAGACCGACCATGTGGTTGAGTTCGTTGTAGTTCCTAGCTATGCATAGTGGATTAGTTGCTGGCGGTGGCAAGCAAATTAGGAAAGGTTCGGTTAAGAAAATCATCCGTCTTGCGTGTAATAATTAAAACTAATTATTGTGGCGCAATAATTGAAGTTCGTTCCCTTTGATGCTATTTGTAACACATTGCCTTCGTTGGTACAGCCTTCTTTTGTGCACTAGCATCCGATGCTTTTACCTAACAGCTTTTAGCAGAACATTTTGATTCAGTCTTACGACAGTCGTTAAGCTGTGCAGTGGCTGTAGGATCGCAGTAGGCGGCGGCGAGCAGTCACTGCCCAGAGAGGCGTTGGTGCAGTTGGCTGTTGTTGCCGATGTTCCCGTCAACCTTGCTGCGAGAAACATGGCTGCTGAAGCCTACGAGTTGGCGGGAAAAAGCCGCCCGTGACAACGAGACAAGAATCAATCATCCCACGTCACCTGAAGATGGCCACCCGCAACGACGAGTAGCTGCACCAAGAAGAAAGCCCAAGTTCAATCGCGAACCATGTGTCCCATCAACTAAATCCGTCCTTTTCAGGACGACCAAATCAATTTTCAAATTAAAGAGTTTATTTGGTTAAAATTTTCTCTTGTGCTGTTTCAAATTAATTTCAATCACCGCGCCCCGGCTGCAAATAGCATTAATTAAACGCCGCTTCCCGGAGTAAATGGCAAAGAACGTTGAACAACCAACGAACGAAATTCTAGAACGGATAATTCGAACCGAACTGCGACACTTCAGACCGACCATGTGGTTGAGTTCGTTGTAGTTCCTAGTTGTGCATAGCGGATTAGTTGCTGGCGGTGGCAAGCAAATTAGAAATGTTTCGGTTAAGAAAATCATCCGTCTAGCGTGCAGTAATTAAAACTAATTATTGTGGCGCAATAACTGATTTTCGTCCCCTTTGGTGCAATTTGTATCACATTGCCTTCGTTGGTACCGCCTTCTTTCGTGCACTAGCATCCGACCCCTATACCTCAAAGCTTTTAGCAGAACATTTTGATCCAGTCTTACGACAGTCGTTAAGCTGTGCAGTGGTCTTAGGATCGCAGTTGGCGGCGGCGAGCAGTCGTTGCCCAGAGAGGCGTTGTTGCATTTGGCTGTTGTTGCCGATGCTTCCGTCAACCTCGCTGTGAGAAACATGGCTGCTGAAGCCTACAATTTGGCGGGAAAAAGCCGCCCGTGACAACGAGACAAGAATCAATCATCCCACGAGATGAACCAAGAAAGAAAGCCCAAGTTCAATCGCGAACTGTTTCTCCCCCGTCAACTAAATCCGTCCTTTTCAGGACGACCAAATCAATTTTCCAATTAAAGAGT
>JAHHFK020005034.1:0-86166 GCA_024533555.2 Aedes koreicus | reverse complement strand
TTTTCTGCAGTCTCCTGCAAATGACACGAAGACTTCTTCCTTTAGCGGAGATGCCTGTGTCATCAGCAAACAAGGATTTCTGACAACCCTGAGGCAAATCAGGGAGGTCGGAAGTAAAAATGTTATATAGTATCGGCCCAAGAATGCTACCCTGAGGAACTCCAGCTCTAACAGGTAGTCGATCAGATTTGGAATTCTGATAATTTACCTGCAGAGTTCTGTCAGTTAAATAATTTTGAATTAATTTTATAATATAGAGCGGAAAATTAAAGTTTTTCAATTTAGTAATCAAACCTTCATGCCAAACACTGTCGAATGCTTTTTCTATGTCTAGAAGAGCAACTCCAGTTGAGCAGCCTTCAGATTTGTTTGAACGAATTGAATTAGTAACTCTCAAAAGTTGATGAGTAGTTGAATGGCCATGGCGAAATCCAAATTGCTCATCTGCAAAAATTGAGTTTGTATTGATGTGAAGCATCATTCTATTCAAAATTAGCTTTTCAAAAAGTTTACTGATTGAAGGAAGTAAACTTATTGGTCTGTAGCTAGAAGCTTCAGCTGGATCTTTCTCGGGCTTTAAAATTGGAACAACTTTGGCATTTTTCCATTTGCCAGGAAAGTATGACAAATGAAAACATTTATTAAATAATTTTACCATGAAAGACAAGGTACTCGCTGGGAGTGTTTTGATGAGTATATAGAAAATTCCATCATCACCTGGAGCCTTCATATTTTTTAACTTTTTAGTTATAGTTTTTACTTCATCCAAATCAGTACCCCAGGATTCATCAAAAATATTTTCCCTTGAGGAAATATTCAGATAATCAAGAGAAACCTGATTCTCAATAGGACTAGTAAGACCCAAACTGAAATTATGGGAACTCTCAAACTGCTCAGCAAGTTTTTGAGCTTTTTCCACATTTGTTAGCAATATTTTATCACCTTCTTTGAGCGCTGGAATAGGCTTTTGAGGTTTCTTTAAAATTTTGGAGAGTTTCCAAAAAGGTTTGGAACTCGGCTCTAATTTTGACACATTATTTTCGAATTGTTTGTTCCTCAGGGCAGAGAAGCGTTTTTTAATTTGTTTTTGCAAATCTCGCCAGATAACTTTCATGGCTGGATCGCGTGTTCTTTGATATTGTCTTCTACGGATATTTTTCAGACGGATCAAAAGCTGAAGATCGTCGTCTATTATAATTGTATTGAACTTTACCTCGCATTTTGGAACTGAGACAGCTCTTGCTTCAACTATGGAAGTAGTCAGAGAGTCAAGAGCATTATCGATATCATTTTTAGTTTCCAAAGGAATATTAGGATCAAAGTTATATTCCATGAATGTTTGATATTGGTTCCAATCAGCTCTATGATAATTGAAAGTAGAACTGTTGGGATTAGAAATTATTTCTTGAGATATTTCAAAAGTTACTGGAAGGTGATCCGAACCGAAGTCAGCATGGGTAACCAATTGGCTACAAAGTTGACATGAATCAGTTAAGACCAAATCAATAGTTGAGGGATTTCTGGCAGAAGAAAAGCAAGTTGGGCTGTTTGGGTATTGGATAGTGTAATAACCCGCAGAACAATTATCAAATAGTATATTACCATTGGAATTACTTTGAGCATTACTCCACGATCGGTGTTTTGCATTAAAATCACCAATAATGAAGAATTTTGACCTATTACGGGTAAGCTTCTGTAGGTCACCCTTGAGAAGATTCTTTTGCTGACCTACGCATTGGAATGGTAAATAGGCAGCTAATAGTGTAAGTTGACCAAATTTTGTTTCAACAGAAACCCCCAAAGTTTCAAAAACTTTGGTATCAAATGAAGAAAGAATTTGATGTTTGATACGCCTATGAACAATTATGGCAACGCCACCACCTGGACTTTCAAGACGATCATTGCGGTGTACGAAATAATTAGGATCCCTTTTTTCTAGGCTGCAGTTCACTTCACTTGATCGTAGGTACAATATAAACATCATATAAAACACGGAAATTTATGTAAGAAGTTACCAGTTGAAAACAAAGTATCATATCAGAACAGTTATATCAAAGAATATCAATAGGTATTGAATTGTTTCTCGGCTATAGCGATCAGGTCTATTTGCAGACGGGAGCGAGTAGAGCGGAATTTCTAAAGCGAGAAAGCAACAGAATAACAGATAACGCAAGCGAGCGACGAGTATGAAATGAAAGAGATGTTGTTCACTCTGCTGCTTCTCCGCTTTAGAAATTCCACTCTACTCCCTCCCGTCAGCGAGTAGACCTGATCGCTACAGCCGAGAAACAATTCAATTCAATCTCACAGGTCGATAAACATTCTACATCTACAGTAGGTAGTCAATACGTATCAACGGTTCTTCTTTTAAATAATAATACCAATGCCCCTCTGTGTAACGAAAAGAATGTTAGGTAATCAAATTGTCAATATCTACCTAAAGTCTCATTAGTCTTAGTTGCTATAATATTATATAATTATGTCAAGTAAATATTATTTATTATATAATATTTACTTGACATTCTGTGACCTACTCATAGATTTCATTAGTCATAGGTTTGATTGGATGGAGACGCATGGTAATCTACCATGCATCTTCATCGTTTCTACAGGCGGGTGATGTATAAAATGAAGAGTAATGATTTATTATTTAAAAAATTGTATCTCCAAAACGACACGCAGAACATCTCCAATTTTTTGATATGTTATGTAAAATTGAATGCTCTTTCATTTAAAAATACTAAAACAAGGAGTCGTTGAGGCCCCTCGCAGTCAAATTCAAGAAAAACTATTTGTTTTGTATTTTTTTCATACAAAAATTGATATATTCAAAGGTTTCGTATTTTTGCTTGGAAATTCAAAAAAATACCAATACAATGGCCAAAAATGACTAAAATCGGTTAAACGGTTTAGGAGTTATAAATTTTTGAAAATTTAAGATTTTGAAAAATCACGATTTTTTGGACCAGTCTAACGCAGAAAGGTCCAGTCTAATAACGAAATAAAAAAATACGGGTCTAATATTTTTCGATGTTGAACAATCCTACCGAATATTATAAAATTCTGAGAGATCGTATAACTTTTTTTCATGGAATTGCTGTATATATATATATATATATATATATATATATATATATATATATATATATATATATATATATATATATATATATATATATATATATATATATATCACACTTAGAAAATTTTACAGTATTCGGTAATTTTTTACCGAACTTTCAACAGCTGAACGTTCGGTAATCTGTTCGGTAGTTAAATCAATTACCGAACGTTCGGTACTCAAATTTTTTAATGAACTGTCAAAAACTACCGTACAATTCGGTAATGGAAGATTTGATGATCTGTCAAAAAATACCGTACAGTTCGGTAATTTGTGTAGTCTGGTACCGAACCGTTTCGGTATTTTTTTTTGTGTTTATCATTAAACACCAAAATATTCGGATGTTATTGGTTTTTAAATATATTAAGCAATACTATATTTGTTGTTATTCCGACCGGGACTGTGAGGTCTTTCCAGCATATGGCGCAGTCAACAAAATACTACGAACGATGAGTGTTGGCTGCATCGGATGCTGGTCAGTGAAGTTGTCTTCTACCTGCAGATGGATACAATGCAACAAATATATTTTGCATGTGTATCATTTAGAATGAAAATCCATTATTACATCGAACCTATTGATTGTTTAGCGTGTAATCAGCACATTTGAAATATTTATAGCTAGCCGGATGAAAGCTCTAATTAACGCTGGTTTATTTTCTACATACATACATGGAATAATTAAAATTAATCAATATCCAAACCACCTTCTGAACAACCGATCACTGGAACCAAGAGACTTCATAGAAAATGGCTGACAGTTTGACAGTTAATAATACTTTACCGGGCTTCGGTGATTCAGAGTTCCTTTTACGTTTTGTTCGGTAAAGTGCTTACCGTATTCAGTGATTGTTTGTTTTTACCGTATTGATTGTATTTTTTTCTACCGTATACGGTAAATAAAATTTAACATTACAGATCGTTCGGTAAAGTGTTACAAAAATTTTTATATTACAAAAATTATAAATAATATACCAAATTTTTTAAATTTTATTTTATATATAAATAAATAAAAAAAAAAAAAAAAATAATAAATATATAAATATATATATATATATATATAAAAAAAAAAAAAAAAATAAATATATATATATATATATATATATATATATATATATATATATATATATATATATATATATATATATATATATATATATACAGCGCTAGGGGCAAGACACTGAGCAATCCTGAGTAACTCTGAGCAACTATGAGCATCTCGTATTCACTGGATTCATATTGTGATATTGAACATTCCTACCTTTTGGTTGCTTGGTTTTGACAGTGAAATTGCATTATTTAAACAAGAAAGGTCTGGCGTCAAAGTAACCGAATCAACATTGTTGTTTTCAAATGATGCGCGTAATTCAGATGGTTCAGCGAGTCAAGAAAGTGGTGATGTTTGAAATGGTTAACATGAAATATACCATTTTGATGAACGAGTATTGATTTGATTCTATTTAATTTTAGACGACACTCGATCTCCCAATATTACGAAAACTAGGGACAATCATGAAAACGCTATGAATGATTCAGCGCTTCTCAAAATTTTAACAGAGCTACATGACAAAACAAGAGAGACTAGCCTACATGCTCGAAGGTATAATGACTTGGAAAAGGATATTTGTACCTTCGCATATTTGACAGCCGGAAACGCTCATTACGAATTTATTAATTCAAATTTGGCGACAATGTCCAAAAAAACAATTCATAAGCACATGCACAAAAACACTATTCACATACAGGAAGGTATCATAGACGTTGTTGGTTTAAAAACGCATTTCCGTTAACCGTCGACTATGTGAAGATGCGACAAAAATAACCGCTGCTACATGTTACGATCATAATACTGATTCGATTACCGGACTTGTGCCACCGTTGGCTTCGAATGGTTTGCCAACGCAAGGTATGTTTCAAGCAACCACCCCGTACAAAATCGCAAGTGACTTGAAATCTTACCATGTCGGAAGGCTATAGTTCAGATAGCACTTTCTTTGACTAGAGAAGCCGCCCCCTATGTTATTTATCATGTTTGCTCGAATAACCAATTTGACTACAACGATGTACTCAAGCGTTGGGCTTACACCGAATCTCTTTTGAAACGCCATGGGATCACCGTTTTGGCTAATGCATCAGATGGTGACTCGCGGCTAATGAAAGCCATGAGTATCAGAGCAGGATTTGATAGACCATGTTCATCATCAACATGGGGCCCCTGGTTTCGAGTAGACTGCTTCGGTAAAACCATAGACTAACTGTAAGACCAGTAGGTCCCGAACAAATACGATTTTTTTCTTGGCTCAGTCAGTACTAGCACATCGGTCCCAAGCTTAATAATACCCCTAATAATGAACTCACATGAACACACTCTCAAATATTCTGTCAAAATAACACAGCAAATCAAAACAAAGTCGCAAATATGTATAGTAAGGTGCTGGCTTCAAGGTGTACTTCGGACCAAGAGGTTCTACAACAGTGAACCAATTTCAAATCGCTAGTTGCATATTGATTGTTGGTAAAACTCCTATCAATGTGCAGGATATGATTCATACCATAAACAAATTTCGAAATCGAATGCTGAAAGGAGATGATCATTGGTAAATCTTTTTTAAATAATAATCTATTGGTGTAGTATCACTGAAGTATTTTTTGTTGCTCAAAAGGTTAAATGGTTAATCACACTCTAATACACATCTAGTACACTTTAAACTACACGACAACACACAAATTTTGTTTGCTTTTGATTTTTGTAAACTCTTGGCAGCAAAAAGAGATCTCAATGTTCATTTCTTTCTTTACACCAAATATATGTGATCCATCCTAATAGCACCCAAAAATACAGATTTTTTAATAGGGAAAAACACTCATATTCGAATCATTCCACGTTTCCTTTCAAGGAAAATACATTATAAGGAAAGAGCACTTGAAACAACTCATCAATACACACAGTAAAGACAAGCATGGATTATGTATTTCGGATATCGATTTAAAAGATAATATGAAATTTGGCCCTACGTTAAAGCTAATTATTAAATTGATAGAATTTCTTGAAAAAAACGTTCCCGACAGCAAGGGCACTGCGTTATTTTTAAATCTTATGCACCGTATGTATCGATCATACGTGGAAGCAAACATGCCTTTCCTCGAACGTGTAGAGGACATTTGGTAAGTTAACTGTAAACTTTTCGCTTCTATTAGTTTTTTTTTCTGATAAAATCATTTTTTTTAGGACAACAGTATTCACAGTACGCGGATCGAGAAATTATTGTAAGAAAAAATACAAAAATCTAACGGAGTGTATTACAACAAACGCATACCATTGCCTTGAACTAGACGCACATGCGATAATTCAATTTATTTGTATTTGCCGCGGCAACAATGTCCCTGAGCAATGTATTATGGAATATCTCTCGAGTCAACCCTGTGAAGAACTGTTTCGCGAATTAAGATCGATGTCTTCAACGAATCAAACGGTTGTAAATTTCTCCATCAAAGAGCTTACGGAGAAACTACGGAGAGTATATATGAAAAGATGCATCATGTACAAACACCACGATCAAATCCATTTCCCCTACATCAACACCAAACGACAGAACCTGTCTTGTCTGATTCTACCATCTAATGATGATATAAAGGCTTCTGTCGCAAAATGCAAAACAAACGCTCAAAAGACGTTACTGGGTCTCGGAATGGAACCATCAATGATTGGCATGAGTGATTCATTATTAAATCATGTGGATAACGGAGTTCATAGGTGTTGATGTAGAAGACAGTTCTGATGAGGAGTATTTTAAACTTGATATTTATAATGACCAGGGTAATGCTCGGTGTGATGACAATGCTACTGATGGCTCCTCGACAGTGTACTACGCTGCCGATCTTTTCAGCAATTGTGAGGAATTAAAATTGAAAAGTTCTGCATCTGGACTAAAACACACGTTCCAGATTGCAGATTCTAGCGGCCGGATTAAAAATGTAAAAAAGTGGATGCTAACCGAAGGCAGGCACAGGTTATCTGCGGATAGAATGAGACGGTTTCAGCAGAATTAATTGTTATACCATGATTATCCTCCTTTACTCTACTGATCTTGTATAAGTTTGTGATCTTAGTTGTGATTTATAAACCAAAATTTGTGTAATTAAACTTCTTGTTTTTATTTTCTATTAATGTTGTTTTCTTTTTCTAAAAGTAGAACAGTGTAATAGAAACTGGAGTCTACTGATAAAAATAACTGTAAATGCTGCACTAGATCATAGAGGTATTTTTTCGCAAATAGATAATTAAGAAAAGTATATCGAATTTGTTATTAAAGAACACCATTAACATAATGTATCTCACACCACAACACTATCTGCAAAACATATTGTGTTTCATTTTGATCGGGCCAAACGAGTAAAGTTGAAGTAAAAACTTATTCCTGTTGGATTTTGTATCGCTTTCGGAAACACTCCAGAAGTTCTTCGAAAGAAGAGTATCTTTTTCGTCGTGGTTCCCCTTGCCTACCGTTGATTTTCAAATTGAACAAGTGTGCCTGTTGCTGCTGGTTGCTGTTGGTCATCGGTGTTTTGCATCCGTGCTGCTGTTCGACGTTTGTCAGGTTTAGCTACAGGTATAAATGTGGCAGAACGACTCTATCCGATGTTAGTCCTGTGCATTAGCAATGCTTCCCACAGTCAAAGCCAACGTCGAATGGGTTGGGTCAATCAATCCATGCAATGGGAATATGTGGCATTTATTGACTGCCGAACAGATCACCTCATAAAAGAAACCAAGCCGAATCGACCATCGCAAAATTGCGGTTGGTTGAACCTGCTTGGTTTCTTTTTGGAGGTGATTCTTTAGGCAGTCAATTAATTCCACATATTCCATTTATTTTTCGTCTTCCTACAAGAAACAATGAAACAATATTAATCAAACTACTTACCGTAATCAGGGCCCAATTCCTCCTCGCAATACTTGCCTTCTTACTATACGATTATAAATTATTTTCTCAGACTGTAAACATACTGCTGTCATTGGTTGCCAAGGTTGCCACCGTAACCACCGTAACATTCAAGCTAGTGCTGCCAGAACACTTTAGATCGAGTTAAAAATTAAAAAGTTGATGGAAGCTGATGCATTCTGAGCAATCGTGAGTTTGATGATCAAATATGAGTGAAGTTGTTTTATTCGTTTTCACACACATGTTTTGGCATTCCCACCACTCTACATCTTGGGGGGAGAAGAAAATCATAGAGTGTGCAAATTTGATGAATCCTGAGTAACTTTGAAGAAATAAGTTACTCACGAGAAAGCTGTCTTGCCCCATGATACAGCGATTCCACGGGAAAAGAATAGAGTTGAAAAAAAAGTTGTCCGATTTTGCTCAAAATGATGCTTGCTATGTTCTTCATCGAAAATTATAAGACCCGTATTTTTTTATTAGGATGACCATGTTCGTTATAGGGTTACCAGAAAAATCGACATTTTTCAAAAAAAAATATTTAAAAAAATCATAACTTCTGAACCACTGGGTCGATTTGCAATGTCTTTCTATAGCTTCTAGAAAGCTCATTACTTTTAGTTTTTATTAAAAATATTGATTAAAATAATTAATGTACTTAAATTTGCTTAAATGGTCAAAGTATTGGTTTTTTGAGATTTTAGAAATGTTTGACCACAACGACTTTTTATTTTTATATTTTTTTATCAAAATTCAAACATTTTTACATAACATATCAAAAAATCTAAAATGTTCATTGAGCCGTTTTTGACTTATATTTTTTTGAAAATTTCAAGTTTTTTTTCCCATACACACATGGAATGAGCATCATTTTCCATCAATTCAAAATAACTGCGGGAATTATTTCATTGTAGTTATTTTATTTTAAATCAAAAGTAGCTGAACATATATTCAACGAAACTAAATGTAGCGGAAAGCATAGCAATCCACAAACAAAATCCCAAAAACTTGCTTAGCAAGGGTCAAGGAAATGGATATTCGTGGCTGTTTAAATTTATACCTTCATCACAAAAACAACTAACTAAACAACACAACACCAATTTGACTACCTTCAAACGAAGTAATAATTAAACACCTTGTTGGTATCAAACAACATTTTAGGTAACAAACAAACACATAAACACACTCAAGTGCCTCCCCTACCTCACACACTGCGGTACCTAGGACAGGACCTGCCAGCTGTTAGTGCAAAAACAAGACCATTTAGCTGTCAAAAAAGACCGTTTCTTATTGGTCGCTTTGACAACCACCACTACCGCCTCCGTCGAGTTATTTTACAAGCAGGCAGTTTGTTGTTGGTTTGGCGGTGTTGCTAGTAGTCACTATTTTTTCACTTTTTTCGTTTGTGACAACTAGAACAAAAGTTCACTTTTGCAGTGGTTCGAAATGAAGTGCAAAGCGATAAATTGTGGTCGCAGTGACGTGTCACATCCGGGTCTCCAGTTTCATCGGTTCCCGAGAGATCCAATCGTTCGCCGAAAGTGGATGAAGGCCTGCATTAGGAACGCACGTGAGGAAGACATTCTCCTGCTAAAGATTTCGCACCACAGCAGAATTTGCAGCGTAAGCATCAATGAAATTCAATGAAACCTCATAAATTAACGATTACTTTGATGCAGCTTCATTTCCCGAACGGCAAAAGAAATGCCAATGGAACTTGGAATATTCCAATTGCCGTCACTCCGCCGGATGAAGAGTGGCAGGAAATGGAGGTGGTTGAGAAAATTTATGGTGATGAGCATAGTGAAACAGGATATGCTGCATCAAATGGAGAATTTACGGATTATGAAATAGTGAAAAACATTGACCAGGTACCTATGCTAGGAGCAGATGCTATGTCACAGTCTCGACTACGAGGGGAAATTTTTCGTTTGAGAGAGCAAGTTACCAAGCCTAAGAGGTAATTTGCTAAATATTCGATTGGATGGAATGCTTTCAGCTTCATTGAATCACATCTTCTACTTTAGATCGATTCGTCGTTGGAGAAGTCGTTACGGCAATCTGGTTGCGCGAAAGAAAACAGATGATTCGGGTGTCGTAGATTCGAACTCGTTGGATATTGCCTGTAAACAAATTTTCAACGACGATCAATTGAAGCTTCTCTCCGGAAAAGTTAGTCAAGTGAAGCAGTGGTCGGAAGCAACGATAATGGATTCGCTGCAAATCCGATTTGCACGTCAGGGTGGCTACGACAAGCTAATAAAAAGAGGCTTTCCGCTCCCATCGACTAGAACACTGCTGCGTCGAATTGCAGACGTTCACTTTCCTCCTGGTATAATTAAATCATTCTAATGTTCTGTAAAAGTTTTAGTTGATGGCTTCGAAAAATTTAGGTATCCTTGAAGATATTTTTGGACTGCTGAAATTCAAAGTGGCTGGCATGACAGAAATTGAGCGGGATTGTGGACTGGTTCTCGACGAAATGAGCATCGACGAAGCAGAAGAGTGGTGTGCAAGCACTAAACAGTTCATTGGAAAGACGACTCTGCCTCCATCTGATGACTTAGCGTCTAAAGGCTTGGTTTTGATGCTTGTTGGAGTTGCTGAACGGTGGAAGCAAGTTGTTGCGTATGAGTTTACGAAAGCATCAATTCCTCCAGAGCAACTCAAGAAGCTAGTGTTGTCCGTTATTGAAAAATCGGAAGAGCTTGGCTTGCGAGTACAGTTTGTTACCTCTGACTCCGGTTCCGAGAATCAAAAGATGTGGTAGGATATGGGGCTGAACATCAAAAACTAGAATATCTTGTCTGATCTGGAACTGCAGCATCCCATCGACAACAGTCGAAAACTGGAGATCGTGCCCGATCCAGTCCATGTTTTTAAAAATGCAATTCATGGATGGATCAACAACAGATTTCTCGTCGTTCCAAAATGGTATGTCAATAAAAATGGCCTTTCATCGGATATTGTGCATCGGGATCATCTGAAAGAGTTGGTCGAATTCGAGGCAGGGAATCAATTGAGAATGGCTCATAGGTTATCTCCAGCCGACGTGGCGTTTGATGTTCCTATTTCGTCTGTCGACAAAATGAAAGTATCTAACCCAACAAAATACTGCAATCGAGCGGTTGCTGCTGCGCTACGCGTAGTGGCTTCCGAGAAAAACCGACATGAACTGCTAACCACAGCATGCTACATTGAGGACATGTCAGACTGGTACGGAACACTCAACAATCGTTCGGAAGATCATGCGCTGCGCCAATCAGACCCAAAAGCTTTACAGGTAAGGATTCCACGATATCATAAAAACATCGATACTTTTACTTCAAAGCAATAGCGAAAGAAAGTATCGATACCAGGAAAATATCGTATCGAACATATCGATACCTACGGGGATCAAATGAATACTTTTCTGTTAGCTCAAAGTAAACTACTGAATTTATCAAATTTGTAAAGCAATTAGAATTGATCTTGTAAGGTATCTTCTAAACATATTTTGAAAATTTAGCAAGTTGGCAGTCATTTTTAGACATACCTCGCCATACAATTTTAGACTGCAAAAGAGGTCTATCACCTAATTTTGGGTGTAACACAAATTACTAGTCACCCTGTATATGATAGGGGTATTAGTATTTATGAATTTAAGGAGATACGCCAGGATTTACATGAGAGGCTAATGATTTCATTAGCACTCATTACAAAGAGTATTCATTTGAATCAAATATTTTCAATTCATACCTTCTTGGTATCGCATTGAAATGTAACAATTACAATTATTTTATCCCTAACTATAGGAAACAATAAACCGTCTTGAAAATACCACTCGTTTAATTTACGATGTACGTGTTGGAGAATTATGCCGATGGAAACCGTGGAAGACTGGACTAGTTATATGCACGAAAGCCATTATCCGACTGATCTTACGTTTTTTTGCTAGTGGTCACAAGAGGATCTTCACTTCCCGCTTTGTTCAAGACTGTCTGGAGAGCCTTTTTTCAGCTATAAGATCCAAGCAACGTCGACCCACACCACGGGATTTTGGTAGAAACTTAAAGACAGTAACATTATCGCAGTATATGGCTCCTGTTCCAAATTCGTCATACTCATTTGACGACCAGGAACATCTGGTAGGAATGGCAGATTTTCTTTTTCAGCGTCGCAAGCAATCCAACGAGCAAAATACAACAGCATCAGATCGACAGATGACAGTTGTCGACAACAGTGATGCAGTAGATATGGATTATGAAATGCTGCAGGAAGTTTCCGGTGAGGTGCTGGACCGAGGAGAGCTGAATGCGCTCTTCTACGTTACGGGCTACGTGTTAAAAAGTCTAGCGAATAAGGGTACTGTTTGCAAGCAATGTGTCAAAATGACGGAGAGTCCAAAGGGTGCTCACTCCGACTATCAAAGCTTCACTTTCTATCGAGCGAACACCATTAAGAAAAACATCCACTTTCCATCCATTGATACCTTCAATTTTTTCAAAGCCATGGAAATCGTGTATCGCAATTCGATAAACTTTATCATTTCGAACAAGGATAAAAACAATGTTGAACAGAAGGTAGTGAATGAATTGGCACTCCTTCCGAACATTTTCCACTGCTCATCCTTCAAGATGACATTGGTGCGACGTTATGTATCATTCCGGCTAAAGTCAGGGCAGAAGCGTAAGCAACGGAAGAAAAAGTTCGATAGCAGAAGTATGCTATCATAGAAGCTGGAATGGTGAAGGGAGAATGCATATTTGAAATAATAAATGAGAAATATTAATCTGTTTAAAAATGTAAAGATCATTTTCTTGTTGTACCTTTTTTTAATCCTTAAATTACATCCACATTGTTTCTCTATGGCTAGCAAAACAAATATTCATTAATATTAAAGTTTGCTCTTACTAGAAAATGATATACTGTTGGGTTTTTGGATTTGGAAAAATGATACTTTCTGGAAAAATAAAGATCAGAAAAAAGCTTACGAAGATTTAAAAATAACGCGTATTATTTATTTGAATTTTTAATATCATCCTTTTCTTCCCTGTAAGGCAGTTTTGTATTCGTAGAGCCTCAAATTGACGAACCTCTCCATTTAAAATATTGACAACCCTAATAAACATGTACCATACAAGAACGACATTATAGATGGTATGACCATATCACTTACAGTTGGGATGATACCCTGAATTGGTGGTTAGGCGCTTCTTATGGTTATTGTTTATGCGGGAATTGTTAAACGTTTACCTTATTGAATATTACCAAATATTAAAAGAATATTGACGAATTTTGATTATACTTTTAATTACATTATTTTCAATAGGATTACTGTGTAAACATATCTGCCAACACTGGAGCGACCCCCGTATCATAGCAATCATAAATTTATAAGAGGTCATCTCGCTGACAGGTCCTGTCCTAGACGTATAGGATCGATATTTTTATTGTTTTCAACCACGAGATCAGCAGTCAAATTGTTCAGGTTGACAGCGGTTTGTTTTTTATTTTCAACCCGCAAAACGATTGTATTAGTGAAACTGCTTACTAATACTAGCGGCGGCAGAGAAGTCTACACGGAGAAACCAAAGTACCCAAAATCAAGTGTGATGGTACTCAAAACTAAGTACTCTGATAGGACTACCATTTTGGATATAATTTTGTTCTCACTGGTAGGTAGTTTTAACTCAATCTTGAAGTTAAATTGAAAAAGTCAATTTTACACAGAGCTACGTATTTTAGGAGTACTAAGTTTTCAGTATACGTGCGAGGCGATTTTCGTGAAACTATCCAAATCCGAGTGTTGGGCTGTCACTTTGCTTTGGCTGAACATTTTTGATAGCCATTTAATTAACAACGGTGCTGTTAGGCGAAACAGTTTGTTTTTTTATGCGTACCGTGTCTAGTGTCCGTTTTAAAATTTAACGCGACCGAGGTGGCAGAAGTGATATGGAGCAATTAAAGAAAAAAAATTGACTCGGGAAGCTCCAAAAAATTAACCGGTTAGTATACTTATACATAATTATTCCACTTATTTGATTGCGTTTTTCAGTTTTCTTTTAAATAATTCCAAAAACATTTCCTCTCGCATATCGTCTCAGCGCTATGGAATACTACATCAACAGTTCTTCCGGATTTGAACCCTCCTAATGGTTTAATGCCATCTTCTGTACCAATTGAAGATGTTCCATGGCAAAACTATCAGTGAAAATCCAGTATTTCACGAGGATCTGCGTTATTTCGATGTGCTGTGTCACTTCCTGAAAAAAGGCCAGAAGTTTCTTTCAGGAATTTTTTTCTTGATCATTAATTGGAGTCAACGGCATGCCATGTCCCAAGAAAAGCGTTTCTTGACAAACGAAAAGTATTCGTTTTAACATAAACTTTCAGTAGATTCTATCAAATTGCTAATGGAATGTTTCAATGTACCCGTGAATTTCGTCAATAAATCAATATCAATCAAAATCAATCAATAAAGCACAATATTTTCAAAAAAAAAAAATAATTTTTGGTTTTTTTTTTTCCCCGTTTCCTTTTTGTAAAAAAAATAAATTTCCCCCCGCATTGAGTTTTTTCCAAAAACCCAAAATTGGATACTTTGTAAAAAACTCAATTACGACTGGTTTTTACTTTGCTGTCAAGATGGGTGAAAATGACTTAATTTTGGGTTGTTTGGTATCTCTGTGTATATCAGGATAATAGAGACACTTGGTACACGGTTAATCTGGAAAACTCATTTTATGACTATATTTTGCACATTTTCAAGATTATAGTTCATACGTCAAAAAGTGCCTAGTTTTTATACACGAATGAAGAGTACTTTTTACTCCTTTTCAAGTATGTCAACGGCGACAAAAAATGCGTAAAAAGTAGGCACCGTTGAGAAAAGAAAATTCACTCTGCCCATGACTTAATGCTGACGCCATTTTCAAAATAGCATTTATTTGGTAAGCACCGTTTAAGTTCCAGAATCGTTTAAGGCTGCCGCAGTGATAAAATGGAGGAATTATCCACTACGTTGGATACCGACGCATTCGCGAAATTGACAGGTAAGTTAAATATTTTTTTTTGTCAGTAATCACAAATGTTTAACACTGTATGAAACTAAAAAGGTCTCCCATGCCCTGTGGCCGGATGCAGTTTGCGTATATTAGGCTATGTGGAAGAATTGAGAAAGCACATCAAGGAATTCCACAAGTTGAACACCAGCTTAAGGAATCCAGTACCTTTCCGATGTGCTGATTGTGGTACTATTTGTACAAGTTTCAAGCGCCTAAAGGACCATATCTTGAAGCACCATTAGCCCCTTCCGCCGCCCACGGTGGAATTCGATAATTCTCTAGCAATGGAAACTGAAATTGAAGATAACGAATCCCTATTGTTCTATGGAATCCGTTTCACGAGAAGAGCTGAGAGGAATCGCTTCGGCGTTCATCACATCAGTGCGATCGGATGTTTCTCTTACTGAAACCAAAATGAGGTTGTTCATACAACATTCCAATAATATTTTGGGCACCTATCAGCGGTTTGTTTTCAGCCTCCTACGAAAATTTTTAAACGCTAAAAATCTCGGTACAGACAATGCCGTCGTTGAGTTAATAAATGCAATGGCTGTACCGAATTTGTACTCAGATGTTAGGACTCCTGATAATAATACAAGTTTTCTTTCTGGAATTGCTCAATGTAGTGTTCCGGAAGCGAAAGAAATTATAGTAGGATCTCGAAAGATTGTTAGAACCACTTGCTATCAGCGCTGTACCGACAAAAAAACTAAGAAAACAGTACGATCTAGCAAGAAGACAAGTACAGTGAAAGATACCATGCATTATATATCACTAAAGGATACTGTTTCGCTTATTATGCAAAACCCTGATGCTAGGAAAATGATTGCAAGTGAGCACAAAGCAGACAACGGCATGCTAAACGGTTTTAAGGATGGTTTTCTTTTCGATGTGAATGAATTTCTCCAAAAAAAAAGGATATCGTTACACGTTGATGATATAGAAACCTGTAATCCTCTCGGTTCGCGTAAAGGCAAACATAAATTAACTATATTTTCATTCAAAATTCAAAATTTTGACGCAAAAATCAACAGTTCCGTTGACCGTGTATATGTATGCTTAATGGTTAAAACTAAGCTCGTTAAAAAGTACGGGATCGAACAAATTGTCCAACCGCTGATAAACGAATTAAAGTCCTTGCAGTCCGACCAAGGTGTCGAAGTGAAGATAAATGGTCAGAATTTTAGCTTACGTGCAACCTTGGTTCATATTCTGGGTGACACTGCAGCCATCCATGAGCTACTACAACTTATGCCACCCCAATCAAAAATATTTTGTAGAGGTTGCTACATCGCGCGAGAGGACCTTCACAACGGAAAATTTGGAATAGAACATGCGCATAGAACCCGCGAAAGTTATCAGCTTGATCTGGCCGCTATTAATAATGGTTCGACAACCCCAGCAATATGTGGAATTATTCGAGATAACGTTTTCAGTTCATTGAAATATTTTCATATAATAGAGAATGTTTCTTTTGATCCCATGCATGACGTGTTGGAAGGCATAGTACCCTTAGTCATCAAGCAAATCCTCAATTTTTTTGTCAATGTTTCGAAATCTCTTTCAGTGGATGAGATGAATGCAAGAATTATCAACTTTGATTAAGGAATTGCGGAAAGTAAGGATAAACCATGCGGTAATTTTTCAGTAAATAGTTTAAAAACGTCCGGACATGCCTTATCTCAATCTGCCTCACAAACCTGGCTTTTACTCCGTGCAACTCCGTTCATTTTTACAGATCTTTTGAACAAATATGAAGATTTCCTGAGTATTATACGCGACACCCTAAAAATAACATTTTATTCATTTTCAAACTCATTGTCAAGAAACATGATCGAAGATTTAAGAAACGCTATATGTAGTTTTCATTATAATTTTAAGCATTGTTTCCCTACTATCAAGCCAACAAACAAAGTTCACCACATCGCTCACTATCCTAAAATCATCGAAGATAATGGACCGATAGCAAAAATGAATTGTCTTCAGTTTGAGGCTAACTTTAAGATATCAAAAGCACAATCAAGAACATGCAGAAATTTTAAAAATATTACATTAAGTTTATCAAGCAGGATTAATCTTAAACAAATTAATTCAATATTGCTTCATAATTATGATACAGATAAAGTAATTGTTGTGTCTGCAGCGATTCTAAAGAAGAGCTGTTTTGATTTTCATTTAATTTTATTCGATCAACCTGAAAATGTCAGACACATAAAGCATTTAAAGATCAACGGTACTTCGTTGCGCCCTGACTTAGTGGTCATGTTTAAATCATATGCCTCTGATACATACGGCATTTTAAGGACTATAATTGAGAACGACAATAACTTTATTTGTATTATTCAGGTTTTAGAGTTAAAACAATTTTGCAATATGTATAATAGTTACGAAGTGAGAGGGATGGATCAGGTTGTGCGGGTTCCAATTGAAACTATTTCTTTAAAAAAAACGTACAGTTTATGGAAATGTAACAGCTTGAATGAAACGTTGTTCATTAGTTTGAAATATGTGGACTAGAAGATAAGTTATATAAAATAAATATTACCATTGTACCAGAAACAACATTTTTGAGTTTATTTTCATAATATCCAGATTAAAGAGTTTATTGACATTTGAAATGAAATTAATAAATTCACAATTATCACAATTTTCTTTACAGCACAAAAAATTTCAGATCAGTCACTTATGTTTCTCAGCGAAGAGCACTTAACTACCCTTGGCATAGAGGCAATGGGACCACGCCTGGTTATTCTATCAGTCGCTGAAAAGTTGAGGCGCCAGCATTCAACACAAACCCGTCCCAAACCTGATTCCAACTGCACCGAGTGCCTCGCCATCAAACTTTGAACCATTGACGTCGTCTATGGAAGAAGACAGAAACGCTACAACAAATCAGGTAATGAAATTAAAATACTTAAAATACAGTTTACAGTCGCTCCCCATTTTTGGACAACAGGCCTGTTACCCACGAAATGAGAAGCACAAAGTAAGCTGCATCTAGGGTATTTCTAAAGATTTTTTTCAATGGGGCAAATCTGCTTTGATCGATCCTCTTAATTGACTTTCTCTTCCATGCATATTTCAACATCAAACTCAATGCCATTCATTGTATTGTTCAATATCTTGAACGCTAGATAACTGCTCTATTATCAAACTGTGTGGTTTATTAAAACAAAATGTGTTTGAACAGCCTTGATGATCAAGAGAAAGTTGATGAAGAGAATCCATCAAAAAAAGATCTATATTACCTTCTCTCCTATAGATCCGCAAAGTGCTTGCGCAGAATGCAGATTTCAGTAAAATTCTTTTCAAAAAACTGGATGCCAACATTGTTCCTTTACACAACGAGTTGTCATTTATGGTGCGTTTTCTCTGCAACGATTTGGTTTTTAGGCTTCTGAACGATGGCATGTAAGCAAACTATTTAACTTTTTTTTCATTGTAACTGTCTTCACAAACGGCTAAAACCAACTTGATCCATCTCGCTAAAGTATTTTTTGTCTTATCGTTCTGTTTAGTTGCTTCTTATTAAACTTTTTTTTATTATCTTGAATTGATTTGACATTTTTAAACACACTATATAAATGTTATGCAAACGCGGCCTACCTTAAATCCTAATTTAAGCAAAATTCCAAACAGGTTTATCAAAAGAGCCTATTTTTTTAATTTTAATATTTGGGATTCCAGATACCTCACAACAAGTGAAAAGAAGGAGTTGGCGTGTAAGATTGTCTCAGCATTCCCTTTTCTAAGGATGACAAAAATATCCGAAAATGCGCCTGATTATGTGAGTATTCAATAATTATCATGAAATTTTAAAAAAAATGTTTGTAATCAACTTTTTTGCAGTCTTTGTTTTTTTGGAAGAATGCTGGCAGGGCACCAGGTCATTTTCATTCCGGCCTGATACATACTCATCTTCGCAACGCCTCCAAAAAATTATCGCCAAGCAAAAAGAAGTATTCACAACGGCCAAAATCGAGCCAAGCAACTAGTATACCATCAGAAATAATCGTGTTAGCCGAAGAATGTGCGCAGCTAGAAGCGACGCCGGCGAACTTAACCAGTATAACCAAACTGATGGCAGATATTCAACCACTACATAACCTGCTGATAAACGAAAAAAAAAAACGTTAACAGCCATCCTCGAGTCAATACCACATTACAAATCGTATAATGGTGTCATGGTACGTATAATATACACATCAGCATTTAAAAAGTATCAATATTTTTTCCTTCTCTCAGATACGCAAAGCATACGAGTGCCTAAATCCAGGATACAACTTGGAATCTAATTTGAAGACAATTTTCTCTTTGGGCCTTGTATTTGAGAGCGGAACGTATACGAAAGTAAGAGATGGTAAGTTCAAATATATTATATGTTTGTTTACACGAGGTTGCTTTTTGCTTGCATCTTGATTACTAATATTCTATAAGACAACAAAAACAGACATATCCACTTTTATTTCTACCGGTAGTACAGAAGTACCCTCAGTTGGTTATTAAGGCTGTGTTCGTATATGCAAATTAATTATAATTTTCACTTATACTTGACATTTCGAAAATAAATTAAACTTTCCTAAATCCCTTTGTTATTCATCAACAAAATTGATTACCCGTCTGTCAGAAATAATTCAGCTCGGGTAGTAAACTTGACCGATCATTTTCCATCTGTTAACTTCAAGAGTAAATTAAAATTATTTTGCGAATTGGAACACAGCCTACATACTCATAATTTACAAAGCAAACCCTTTATTTAATGTAGATCATGTTCGTGGATGTCTCCGAATCATGGGACACCTTTCGCGAAAAGGTGTAAGGAAGCCGCGAAGCGTCACACCATTGGGAGTCGAGGAAGAGTTGGCTGCACCACTAATTCGATGGATTGATGTGAGTTTGTTTCTTGGGTGTTCTGCAAAATTAATACCATCACCGTTGTCTTATTATTTTCAGGAGTCGCCAGTGGCGTTAGCTGTGCAATTAGGCAAATATGCAGCGTACTTGGTGGAACATGGTGAGCCTATACCACCTCATATTATTAACCAAGGCGATGTTTTTATGATGTTCGTAGAAGGCCATGCAATTTCTTTGGGTACTAACTCAGTACAAGCGATAGATACGTTTATAAAATATTTCAGTGTTTTCAAGTGCAAGGTACCAGCTACCATTGTAAAGCTGGTTGAATTAGTAGAAATTCTTAGCTATAAGGTAAAAACAAACAGTTCCAGAACATCTGTTAATCAATTATGTAACAAAATGCGTGAGTCGATTTCTGCGCATAACTTCTAGACAGGTTTTTGTTATAATTTTTTTCAATTAATAAACATGGCTGTGTAACTAATGATGTCTTTTTCACTTTTTTTTTTTATTTTCCGAAATACGTAAGAAGTACACATCTTTTATATCTTCAAAAGAAGTAAAATGTATATGTTTTTTACTTTTCAAAAGGAGTAAAAAGTATGCATTTTTTACTTTTCAAAAAGAGTAAAAAGTATGCATTTTTTACTTTTCAAAAGGAGTAAAAACTATGCATTTTTAACTTTAAAAAAGGAGTAAAAAGTATGCATTTTTTCTTTTTTGCTAGGAGTAAAAAGTATGCACATTTTGACGTATATTCAGTTTACGCAAATGAGAGTAAAAGAAATATACTCCTTTTTGGCGTAGTCCCAGTTTCCCTCGAAGAACATACTTTATAGTCATAATAGCGTAAATTGAGATTACCGTGTAGCGCTTTGACATTTCGGGCGGATCATTTCAATAGGTCTTACTTTCAAGACTTTCCATGTTTATTTTCTTCAACCCGGGAACATCTTGACACTTCTAGTACATTGTTAGTGAAACTCAAAAAAATGGTCCGGTGGTACTGTCAAACGTGTCGAACCGAAAAAAATCTAGCGAATCTTCTAAAAAGGTCGGAATGCAGATATTGTGTGCGATAAAAATGTTAATGCAAATTTTGTTACATTTTACGCTTGCATTGAACATGGAACCAGTGGAAACATAAAAGTGTGTTGTACATGAATTACATCACGCACTGAAGGGAGCGAGAGGAATTAAGTGTGACAATCGGTACAAAATTTGGAATTGCTTCATATAAAACGTGTTTCAAAGGGGAAGACGGAGCCGATTAGCGTTTGCTAAGGAGAGCGGTCAGTAATCAATTGCGCAAGAGTTTCGAGGGATCGTTCAAACATGAAGTCCATTATTTTTGAACATTGTTAGCCGTTTGACTATTTCTGAAAGTGAAATAACGTCTGGAAGGTAACAGCGATTATTAGATTGTTTGCCAAACCATTAATTTAATGTTATTTGTGTAGAGTGGATTATATTTTTTGTAAAATGTAACGTCATCATAGATATTCCATGTAACAAATTAAGTCATGTCAACGGTTTTTCATTAAGTGTCACCATTCGTTCCTTTTCGAACTAGTAGGTTTTCTGGATTTCGACAGAATCTAGTTCCTTCGTGAATTTTTTTAAGCATTGGCAATAATTTCATTCCTTTTAATAGATTTAACATTATTGCATTTATTTTATCTTATTATATATTTCTCTACGGTAAACAACGTTTATGACTTTTAAGGTAAATCGCTTTCACCCCGGAAAAGAATCAAATTAATAAGCTTTTTGCGGAGTGTGTGCTTTGCTTTACCACATTTTTTAGCATATTGTTCCAGTCGCAGCTCTAGATAAAAAGCAATGCACAAATTTATCAAGATGTTGCGATGGTTATTCACTAAATCTTGATTCAAAATGTGCCGTGATAGTAACACGAAAACAAGCTGCTGGGCGTTGTAAATTGTCATGACGATCCTGTTTTACAGCTTCGCATAATACTTGGCAATGTTGAATTTATCATGTATTCTGCATCCTGAATGACCTTTTTTTTTTCTTCAGTATTTTGCTTTTTGCTTTCAAAATTAACTTATTGCTTGCCCTCAACTTAGTGTACTAAACTGTTATAAATTGAGTTATAAATTGTTCACAGTTATAAATTGAGAGGTTTCGATGCCAAGTACCATTTTCACATTAGTATGATTGTGTGGCAAGTACAATTATATGTACCAACAATCAATATGCAACTAGCGATTTGAAATTGGTTCACTGTTGTAGAGCCCCTTGGTTTGAAGTACACTTTGAAGCCAGCACCTAACTATACATATTTGCGCCTTTGTTTCGATTTGCTGTGTTATTTTGACAGAATATTTGAGCGTGTGTTCGTGTGAGTTCATTATTAGGGGCGTATTATTAAGCTTGGGACCGAGCTTGGGACCGATGTGCTAGTACTGACTGAGCCAAGAAAAAAATCGTATTTGTTCGGGACCTACTGGTCTTAGAGTTAGTCTATGATTATACCCTATGCCCAGGGATTTTTCCTTTACGAACAATACCTAGACCAGACCTGGAATCGAACCCAGCCACCTCCAGCATGGTGTTACTTTGTAGCTGTGCCTTTACCGACTGAGCTGAGGAAGGACCCCGAGATCCCGAATGACCTGTAGCAAGCATTGTTTACATTTTAGTTTTCCAACTAGTTGTTTCTGAACGCGAGTATGCGGAATTCGGATTAAGTGAAGAACTCATCATCCGTTTGAGAATTTCCGAGCATGTCAGCAGAATTCTCATCATCACCTGTATTTTCGTCATCGTATCCAATGGTTAATGAGCTCTTCACTGATTCATGGTAGAACGCAGAATTTTCTTCAGCATGAAGCATGTTCAGTTCATCAAAGTTTTGGCAAATAGCATATGCCGATAAAGTGACATTGTTATTCACAATCAACCTTTTGTACATATGCTGCTGTAAACTGCACAGTGGTTAGATTGTTGATGTTGCCCACTTTTGCCTTGATAAAAAATGTTTCCAGATGATCCTGGTTGAATCTGCAGTAGGGTATTTTACTCAGTTCCTGGATTTCTTCGACATATCTCCTATACATTTAATTGAAACTCTGTATCAATTCTGTGCCATTTTCAACTCCCGCTCTCCCTCACGTAAAAAGATAGTAAATATGTGTATGAATTTTGACATCCGCTTCTTCCCAACGTAAATGTAAATCTTTTTCATGAAGTACCTCAGTAAAAAAGCACAAACAATGATTGTTTAAACGGTTTCTATGGCCAATAAATAACTTTCAATTAACCTCAGATTTATTGGATACAATACAACGCGCGACGTAATGTTCACAAAATACAACGCGGTGTAACACTTTTGAAACGCTGCGGTTGTACTTTTGCTCGGAGGAAAGCCGCGTGAAATATTTATTTCAATATCTACATTACTTATAACTGAAATTATACCATGAATTTAAAAATAGACTCTTTTGATATGCTACGCTTGCTTGTTGTTTTGCAACCACTTATGACGTAACAAAATCATACTCCTCCGAATAGAAACATCGGTGCATCTACCAGGGACGACCCCAATGTTTACGTTGCGGGGCGACATCTACGATTTGAAGTGGTTTCACGAAACTAAGTTAATCTGTCATCAGTCCGCATCGAGCTCTCATGCCGTGCGGTTCTATTTTCTTTTGCTGAAGTTTTGTACCGCACTACCCCGGGAATAGCTTTCGGATTGTTCACAACATCGGGGTAATTACTTAACGCGCGATAACGAGATAAAACTACATTTATTCACGACACATTAAAAATGGTACAAACAAAACTTATAATGGACGCTACATGACTGAAGTTAAACAACAACCAAACACAACCACATTAAAAATCCATGTATGCGCATCTTCAGCATCGCACAGTGACAGCTATGCTGCCGTGTGCGAGCCCTGCGGCTTTGCGCTGCTTCGGTTGGACGTGAACGATTGAACGCAGCGCAATAGGGTGATCCACAACATCTCCCCTCTTAATAGAGGTGGTACGGGTCGAACCTTTGCGGCGGTCTTCGTTTTCGTGAAGAGCGCCTAGGGAGATCCACCACGGGTTGTTCCACTTCGGTAGCTGACTCGAACTCGGTCGATGTTGACGTTGTTGTTGATGATGATAACGGAGACGGGACGGCCGAGACCTCATGACGTGGCGTCGATGTGGCACGAGCCAGCGCAGAACCTAGCAAGGTGTGCTCAGGGCTAGGTGCAGGCGAAGATGTACCAGTTGACGGCGTAGGCGCAATCGGTGACAGTGCAATGGTACCTGACGATTGGCTTGGCAGATTCCAGGCACCCAACAGAATGTCGAGTGGCAACGAATGCTGGTGCGAAGTGGATTGCTCAGCGGATTGCTTCGGCATCGTGTTGGCAACAAGGCGACTCCGAAGTTGGTTGACATGCGAGCGCAGCATTCGGCGATCTTCGACCCACACGTTGTACATGACATCTCCGATCTTCTCGACGACGACACCTGGAGCCCACTTCCAACCGTTTCGACCATGGAGCTTGGCATATACGGGATCGTTTCGGTTGAAAGAGCTCGGTTTCTTGCGGTAGTCGTTCGTGACGTTTGTTGGTACTGGCATACGTAACGGCGGTGGACGCAGAAGCTCCAGACACGTTCGGATTTTGCGACCGAACATGATCTCGGATGGTGACTTCTGATCCGGCAGAGCACGGTTGGGCGTGCTTCGGTACGTTAGCAGGAAGATATCCAGTGCTTCCTGGATTGACCCTCTCCCCTCTCGGATTTTCTTGACGGCCCGCTTGAAGGTATCCACAAATCGTTCCGCCTGGCCATTCGATTGAGGGTGAAACGGAGCTGTCTTGAGGTGCTGGATGCCGTTGGAAGCGCAGAAGTCAGTGAATTCGGCGCTAGTGAACTGGGTACCGTTGTCACTGACTAGCGTTGCGGGCATACCCAGCCGAACAAACAACCCACGCAGGATGCTGATGGTCACTGCAGAAGTGATGCGGGTCGTTCGGATGATCTCCGGCCACTTGGAGAACGCATCGATAGCGAGCAGGTAGTACTCGCCTTCGATCGGACCAGCGAAGTCGATGTGGACGCGTTGCCACGGAACGGCCGGTTTGGGCCACGGCACCGGGGGAGCGTGAGGAGGTGATTTAGCTACAGACGCACACTGTTGGCATGCCTTGACGAAGTTGATGATGTCCGTATCCAAACTGGGCCAGTACACGTAGCTTCTTGCGATAGCCTTCATACGCTGCATGCCCGGATGACCACGATGAAGCTGTTCGAGGCACCGCTTCCGATGCAGCGACGGGATAACGAGTCGTTCGGCAAAGAGGATGCACCCATCCACCACAGAGAGCGATTCCTGTCTGGCTTGGAACCGACGAAGTTCTGATCCATCGAGTGTAGACTGGGGCCAGCCGTCCTGGACGTAGCTGTGGACTTGGCGGAGCAGCGGATCTGCTTGGGTGCTTTCCGCGACGACTCTGAAATTGAGAGGCAACACTTCAACTGTATTAGAGACTACTGACCTAAGATCCTCTTCCAGGTTGAGGCTGGCGATGACGTAGTCCTCTTCAGGCTTGACATGCTGGTTGATCAGCCTCGAGAGCACGTCTGCGTTTCCAAACTTCTCGGTGGACACATATTCGATGTCGAAGTCGTAAAGCAGCAAGTTGAGGGCGAAGCGCTGAAGACGGTTTGCAGTGTAGACGGGGATTCCTTTCTTGGAACCGAAGATACGAAGCAGAGGGCGATGATCGGTCTGCAGCCGGAAGTGCCGTCCGAAGAGCATCTTGTGGAACTTCGTAACGGCGAAGATGATGGCCAAACCTTCACGGTCGGGCTGACTGTAGCCTTGCTCTGCCTTCGTGAGTGCCCTGGATGCATGTTGGACGACCTTTACGGTACCGTCGGGGAACCTGTGGCTAATGGTTGCCCCGAGTCCAACGGAAGAAGCGTCAGCAGAAACGATGATCTCCCGCTTCGGATCGTAGTGCGTTAGGAGAAGATCCGATGAGAGAATCTGCTTAAACTGATCGAACGCTTTCTGGCACTCTGGACTCCAGAGAAACTTCGTTTCCGTCTTGAGGAGATTGTCGAGCGGGTAGCGTAGCATGCGCATGTTGGAGACGAACTTGCCATAGTAGTTGATCGCCCCCAAAAACGATCGCACACCGGATACATCGGTTGGAGGCGGCAGTTTGGAGATCACCTCAATTTTTGCAGGATCCGGGCGTAACCCGCGACTGTCGACGATGTGCCCCAAGTAACGGATTTGCTGCTTGCGAAATGAGCACTTCTCGACTCGGATCGTGAATCCGAAATCCTGGATACGCTGCAGAACTTCCCGTAGATTGCGGTCGTGCTCCTCTTCTGTTTCGCCGCCGACGATGACGTCATCGAGATAGCCAGAGGTACCTTGGAGTCCGGCTAACATGGTGTCGATGAGCTGCTGGAACGCACCAGGCGCGATCTTCACACCCGGTGGGAGGCGGTTGTACAAATAGAGGCCACGATGTGTGTTGATGGTTAGCAAACTACGGTGAAGTTCATCGACTTCCACCTGCAAGAAGGCATCGGACAAATCTATCTGGCTGAAGATCTTGCAGTTAGCCAGCTTGGCGAAGATATCGTCCGGAAGTGGAAGAGGATACTGCTGTGGTTGGAGCGCTGCGTTCAGACCCGTTGAGTAGTCTCCGCAAATCCTGATGGAGCCATTTGCTTTGCGGACTACGACGATCGGAGCGGCCCACTCCGAATAATCGACCGGTGTGATGATGTTTAGCTTCTCTAGCCGGTCGAGCTCACGGTCAACGGTATCATACATAGCGTAAGCTACCGGACGCTTCGGACAGAAGACTGGTCGAACATGTTCTTTCAGCTCCAACTTCACCTTCGTCTTGCTACACAAGCCGAGCTGCTCGCTGAAGACCTTGGGGAAAGACGACTTAAGTGTAGCTGTCGACGCTGGCGATCCTGACACGTGGCAGCAGAAAGTGTCCATCGGCACGGACCACAGATTGAAACTGTCGACCAAATCGGATCCGAGTAACTGCAGCTGGTTCTCGGTCACACGGATGAGTTCGTGTCGTGCGCTGCTTCCGATGGTGACGTCACACTCGAATTCACCATCGAGCGATAGTATGCTGCCAGATGCCGTTCTCGCTTGTACTGTCGGCGATGATAACGCAGGACTGCCAAGTTTCCGCCATATCTCCCTGCCGATGACGGTGATGTCTGAGGCGGTGTCGAGTTGCAGGCGAATATCCATTCCGGAAAGGCCAACGGAAACAAATCTGCGTCGCTGCTGCACGCTGCACACGTCGACGACCACCACCTTGGCTGATACTGCTTGCTTCTTGTGCCTCCTTCCAGCCTTTCGGGACTTGGCACTGTTGCAGTACCCCTCACGATGTCCGAACTGCCCACAGTCGGAACATTTGTGGTTTCTATAGCTGCAATCCCGAACGTAGTGAAATGCACCGCAGAACCAACAAGGCGAATTTGGTTTTCTGTCGGTGTCACTGGATAGACGTTTTGGTGACTCATTGTTACGCTTTTCATATTCATACCGCTTTTTTTTGTTGGGGGCGTAGAACCACTGCGTCCACTGAGTTGAACTTTTGTGGTATACCATCATACCGCTTACCACCAAACTTGCGAATCGCTTGTACTTGGTCATACGTGGACGGAGATTCGATCATCGCACTGTCGTGTTTGAGGTTATACAGGCGCTGACATTCCTCCGAAAGTTGCTCTAACGACACGTCGTCCTTCTCTTCGATTTTCGTGAGAAGACGGGTGCGAATCTCGACGTCGTTTTCCGATTTTAGGCCACACACGTAGACCAAGCACTTGAATTGCTCTTCTGAGAGCTTGTCAAGCTCAAACTCCACGCAAGCCTTGTTTACTCTGCAAGCGAACGTCACATGGTCCTCTGCAGGGTTTTTCGCTACCTGCAGACATCGGTATCGACGACTGATTACCGACTGTTTCGCTCCAAACAGGCTCTTAAGCTTGGCAACTGTTTGTACGAAGCTAAACTCTTTCGGCATTTTCGGTAAAATATAGCTTACGTACCTTTCATGCTCAGATGCACCCAACTTACGCAACAAAAGGCGAACTTTTGCTTCATCGTCCAGCCTAGCAGCATCCTTCTCGAAAAGATCGTCGTATCTCGAGTACCACGCAGCGAACGTCACGTTGGATTCAGCTTCGAACCGGAACTCCTTAATATTGCTGGCCAGCGAGTCGAGAATTTGTTCCGGGTTCGGTGGTACTTGCACGTTGATCGACGATGCCATACTACGAAGAAAGTGCTCCTGCTTTTCGTCGCTTTGCTGCTGTCGCTGGAGGATTTGCGCCATGGTTTGTTGATATTGCGCTTGTTGTTGCTGCATCAGCTGCATCATTTGAATGAGCAGCGCTTCGGTATTGTTTACCTGGGCTTGCGGTTGGTGGTGCGGGAAAGGCGCATACTGCTGCTGCTGGGCGGTAGAGACGGGAATGAACGGCTGTTGCTGGTGTGCTGAACTAACCGGAACGAACTGCTGCTGCTGCTGCTGGAGGTGGACCGCCGACACGGGAATAATCGGCTGATTAATTTGCTGCCGATGATTTATTACCCCCGGGGGGTCAACACCATTTTGTTCGTCGTCAGTGCACGACATCACACTCCACTTCCTCTTCTTTCGCGCGGGAGACGAAATGTTGGGCGTTTTGCGGCGGAAAACTACCCTCACTCGCGATTACTCGTCGCCACTTTTGTACCGCACTACTCCGGGAATAGCTTTCGGATTGTTCACAACATCGGGGTAATTACTTAACGCGCGATAACGAGATAAAACTACATTTATTCACGACACATTAAAAATGGTACAAACAAAACTTATAATGGACGCTACATGACTGAAGTTAAACAACAACCAAACACAACCACATTAAAAATCCATGTATGCGCATCTTCAGCATCGCACAGTGACAGCTATGCTGCCGTGTGCGAGCCCTGCGGCTTTGCGCTGCTTCGGTTGGACGTGAACGATTGAACGCAGCGCAATAGGGTGATCCACAACATGAAGGAAGTATTTTTTCTACCTAAAGCTATAACAAAATCAAACAGCACTTTTCAGTGCTTAACATTACCTGCACAATTTTTATTTTTTACCCTTATTCCTTTTCGATCCTTGTCTGGACCCTACGCGAGGTAATCCGACTTGGATATCGATTTGGAAAATACCTCTTTGACCCTTCGGATTCTTGTAGAATCTGCTTGGAAGTTGATTAGGAGAAAACGTACAAATTCTAATCATTTTAGAGAAAATGGCGCCTAAACGCAAAAGAAAGGGACAATCTCTGGATTCCCCTTCTAACAATATTGATTTGAGCAATCAATTCGATATTCTGACTGATGATGAGAATGATCCATCAGTCAGGCAAAAATCTTCGAAGCATTCCCGAATTAATGCAGGGAAAGAAAAGGTTCCACCTATTGTGGTAACAACATCTGATTTTCATGGGCTCCGTAAGGAACTCACGAATTTCATAAAAGATTCGAAATTTTCCTTTCAAATTGGTCGTCGGGGTGAATGCCGTGTATTGGCTGAAACCTTGATCGGATTTAAACTTCTCGTGGAGTATCTTGCTCAAAGAGGCATCCAATTCTTTACACATGACACCAAAACTGAACGTCTGTTCAAGGTGGTCTTAAAAGGTCTAGCCAGTGGTGAATCCCTGGATGAGATCAGACAAGAAATTATTAAATTGCTTGGAGTTACACCAGTTCAAGTGATAAAGATGAAAAAGAAATCCCAACCTGGCGATTCTCGCAATGGGATTTCTAACGATTTTTATTTAGTTCATTTTAAATCAAATGAACTGAATAACCTCAAGGCATTGGAAAAAGCCAGCCTTATGCTCCATGTCAGAGTGAAGTGGGAACACTTCAGGAAGACTGGAGGAAATTCTCAACACCTCACCCAGTGCCGTAAATGCCAGGGATGGGGTCACGGGACGAAAAATTGTCACATGGATGCCAAATGCATGCATTGTGGCGATTCCTCTCACGCCAAGGACAACTGTCCTGTGAAGGATCCTAAAAATTTTAAATGTGTGAATTGTGGTGGAAACCACAAATCCAATTTTTGGGAATGCAAGACTCGCAAAGCGATCTTGAATTCTCGTGCTAAGCATCAGGTAGGGACCGCTTCACGTTCCCGACCAGGTAATTATTCCTCGGCTGTTAACAACGGTCATCGAGGAGGAAATCCAACATTCGTACCGGAAGGTACGATCAATGCCCAACCGTCAAATTTTCCACTGCTATCTGCTGTTAACAATGGTCAGCGAAGTACAAATGTACCCGTAAGTACAAACAGAGCACAAGTTTTCAATGCTCAATTCTTACCTGCTGGTAGCAATGTACAGCTCGGTAATGGAGCTTCCTACGCTGCCGTTACAGCCGGTAGAAACCAAAATTCTACCAGAAATGTTGAAGATTTTGACTTAGGTAGCATAACCGCTCCAAAAATGGATTTTTTACAGAAATCATTAATCGATATGATTAATGGAATGTTAAATACAAACTCCATGTTTGATGCAATTCAAACTGGTGTAAAATTTGCAAACAATATTGTCATGACCCTGAAATTCAGCAATGGGTATTAAGACACTGAATATTTTAAATTGGAATGCTCGATCTCTTAAAAATAATGAAGACGAGCTGTTTAACTTTTTACGAGTTCATAACGTGCATATTGCCGTTGTAACTGAAACTTTTCTTAAACCAGGTGATAAAATAAAAAGGGATCCTAATTATTTCGTACACCGCAATGATCGTCTTGAAAGTCCAGGTGGTGGCGTTGCCATAATTGTTCATAGGCGTATCAAACATCAAATTCTTTCTTCATTTGATACCAAAGTTTTTGAAACTTTGGGGGTTTCTGTTGAAACAAAATTTGGTCAACTTACACTATTAGCTGCCTATTTACCATTCCAATGCGTAGGTCAGCAAAAGAATCTTCTTAAGGGTGACCTACAGAAGCTTACCCGTAATAGGTCAAAATTCTTCATTATTGGTGATTTTAATGCAAAACACCGATCGTGGAATAATGCTCAAAGTAATTCCAATGGTAATATACTATTTGATAATTGTTCTGCGGGTTATTACACTATCCAATACCCAAACAGCCCAACTTGCTTTTCTTCTGCCAGAAATCCCTAAACTATTGATTTGGTCTTAACTGATTCATGTCAACTTTGTAGCCAATTGGTTACCCATGCTGACTTCGGTTCGGATCACCTTCCAGTAACTTTTGAAATATCTCAAGAAATAATTTCTAATCCCAACAGTTCTACTTTTAATTATCATAGAGCTGATTGGAACCAATATCAAACATTCATGGAATATAACTTTGATCCTAATATTCCTTTGGAAACTAAAAATGATATCGATAATGCTCTTGACTCTCTGACTACTTCCATAGTTGAAGCAAGAGCTGTCTCAGTTCCAAAATGCGAGGTAAAGTTCAATACAATTATAATAGACGATGATCTTCAGCTTTTGATCCGTCTGAAAAATATCCGTAGAAGACAATATCAAAGAACACGCGATCCCGCCATGAAAGTTATCTGGCGAGATTTGCAAAAAACAAATTAAAAAACGCTTCTCTGCCCTGAGGAACAAACAATTCGAAAATAATGTGTCAAAATTAGAGCCGACTTCCAAACCTTTTTGGAAACTCTCCAAAATTTTAAAGAAACCTCAAAAGCCTATTCCAGCGCTCAAAGAAGGTGATAAAATATTGCTAACAAATGTGGAAAAAGCTCAAAAACTTGCTGAGCAGTTTGAGAGTTCCCATAATTTCAGTTTGGGTCTTACTAGTCCTATTGAGAATCAGGTTTCTCTTGATTATCTGAATATTTCCTCAAGGGAAAATATTTTTGATGAATCCTGGGGTACTGATTTGGATGAAGTAAAAACTATAACTAAAAAGTTAAAAAATATGAAGGCTCCAGGTGATGATGGAATTTTCTATATACTCATCAAAAAACTCCCAGTGAGTACCTTGTCTTTCATGGTTAAATTATTTAATAAATGTTTTCATTTGTCATACTTTCCTGGCAAATGGAAAAATGCCAAAGTTGTTCCAATTTTGAAGCCCGAGAAAGATCCAGCTGAAGCTTCTAGCTACAGACCAATAAGTTTACTTCCTTCAATCAGTAAACTTTTTGAAAAGCTAATTTTGAATAGAATGATGCTTCACATCAATACAAACTCAATTTTTGCAGATGAGCAATTTGGATTTCGCCATGGCCATTCAACTACTCATCAACTTTTGAGAGTTACTAATTTAATTCGTTCAAACAAATCTGAAGGCTGCTCAACTGGAGTTGCTCTTCTAGACATAGAAAAAGCATTCGACAGTGTTTGGCATGAAGGTTTGACTACTAAATTGAAAAACTTTAATTTTGTTGGGCAGAGACAGGTTTCGGATCTTTCGAGTTATGAAAACACGCAGTTTATCACGGAAAATACGGATTGAATTTTATTCTTACAAGAGAAAAAACGCGGTTACATTTTTGAGTGTCAAGAAGAATAATAATAAAAAAAACACTGAAGAAAATCATGTCAAGGTTTTCATGTTAAAACAAAACTGGTACGATCTGTGTTGCCAGACAACAACACTCCTCCTCAACGCATATCGTTGCTTCAATTCAGGACATCAAGGCCACATAGCTTCCTCAACGCACCAAGCCGGACTCTTGAGAGCGGTTTCGTCAAGAGATCAGCTCGCATTATCTCAGTCGGGCAGTATTGATACTCCATTACTCCAGTGTGCTTCAAATCCTTGGTGAAATAATACTTGGTATCTATATGTTTAGTTCGGTTGCTGAATTTGTCGCAATCCAACATCCGTAGGCAGCTTTGGTTGTCATCGTACATCCGAATGATTGTCACGTTCTCTCCCAAGTCCACCATTAAACGCGTAAGCCACAGTGCCTCCTGTGATGCTTCTGAAAGAGCTACAAACTCTGCTTCGGCAGTCGAAAGTGAAACGCAAGACTGTTTGCGACACGCCCATGAAATCGTTCCACCACTGTATTGGAATACAAACCCATTGTTCGATTTTCGCCCATCACGACACTCCGCCCAGTCAGCGTCTGCATACCCGACTAATCCCGATTCGTCATCCTTGCTACTTAGACGCAGACGGAGATTTGCAGTACCTTTAAGGTAACGAATCAAGCGCTTGAGTTCATTCCAGTCACGCTGAGAAGGCTTGATTGTTCTCCGACTAAGGATAGACACTGACGCAGCTATGTCTGGGCGCGAGTTGACTGCTATAAACAGTAACTTTCCAATTAATCGTTGATATTCATGGTTGTCCGATAGAAAGGCTACGTCTTGCTCTTGTTTTTCATATCCTGTGTCCAGTGGAATCGTTGACACTTTCGCGTTCTCTAAACCAGCAGTTTTGACGACGTTTGCGATGTATCGCTGCTGACTTATGTAGTAATCTCCTCCTGCGTCCTGCTCCACGTCAACGCCAAGATACTGCCGTACATCTCCTAGACTGCTGATGGCGAAGTTGTTCTTCAGTGTTTGCTCCAATGAATCGATGATAGTTTTATCGTCGCTTGAAATCATCAGGTCGTCAACATAAACAAGAACAAAACAGACCTTGTCTCCTACTCGCTTTCGATATAAGCACGGATCCGAATCACATCTCTGGAACCCCTCCTTTACCAGAACTTCATTAAGGCGATTGTTCCAGGATCGCGCCGCTTGCTTCAAGCCGTATAAGCTTTTCTTAAGACGGCACACCTTGTTTTGTGCACCATCAATAACAAATCCGGGAGGTTGACGGATAAAAATCTCCTCCTCAAGGTTGCCGTAGAGAAAAGCAGACTTCACATCATACTGTTTAACTATCATCCCTCTCTTAGCCGCAACAGATAAAAGTGCCCGAAATGTAGTCAAACGTACAACCGGTGCGAAGATTTCATCGTATTCTGTGCCATACCGCTGGTTAAAGCCTTGGGCAACAAGCCGAGCCTTGAAACGCTTAACTTTTCCATCTGCATCCCGCTTTAATTTGTACACCCATTTGCTGCCAAGTGCTCGCCTTCCTGGTGGCAGGTCCACGATCTCCCAGGTGTCATTTGCATCAATAGACTCTAACTCTTCCAACATAGCATGCCGCCAAGCATCTTTGTGACGGCTAGCTTGCGATTCTGTGTAGCTCCGAGGTTCCATCTCTAGCTCTTCCGGCAGCTGTCCCGCTGTACAGGCGTATCTCTGAGGCAGAATACCTCTGGTGGTTCGCTCAGACCGACGGACTGCCGGCTCTAACGGATCATGTAACGATTCCTGAAAAATATCATCATCAGGGACCTCATCATCATCATCAAAGAAACATTCAGTATCGACCCACAAATCATCAGGTTCATCAGCTGTCACTGAAGTAGTTCTAGGTACAGTATTAGGTGAAACGTTCAATGGGACAACAACTTCATCGTCTCGCGGTTCTACAATTGGGTCGAACTTGTTGAGAAATCTTACATCCCTGCTTATCGTTACTTTCCCGGTATGAGCGTTTACCAAACGGTACCTGTTGGTTCTGGCAGCACTGCCGGGGCGAATACCGATTCGAAAGTCGACTGCTGAAATTGCCTCACCTGTCGACTCAACAGGCCTTGCAACTTGCTGGGCTGTCAAGCTGGCGGAAAGAGCATCGAGACGTCACCGGGACGAGAAATTGCCAGAAATCGCCATTGTTTATTCCAACCTCAGCAAACACGAGTGAAAGATAGTGATTTATTGAAAAGTATTGAAAGTCAGTTAAAAGTTAAAAATTTATTATAACGCCTACCTATTAATTTAAATTTATTATTCCTAAACGTGAATTGATTGATTAAATTATTTGCTACGTTCTGTAAGTACATAAAATCATTAAAATTAAAACATTAAACCTAATTGTAACCTACGAATCCCCTTAGGATTGTGTGCAGTCGGCACTACAAGTTACCCGGCATTAATCATTAAGAAGAAACCGATTTTTGTAAGTAAATTATGAGTTTTTTTGCCACCAACTAATAAACAACAAAATTTACAGCTTAAAGCTGCACCGCAGCTAGAAACACAACCACACGTTCTAGAGTTTGCGGGCTGCTAGAAAGAAGTCGGTCTCTGCACGCCGTTAGTTCGTAACATTCTTTAAGAAAAATCGACCTATTGAACCACCATGGAAGATATTGCCGCTGATAACACACCGAATACCCCCGTCGCCGTACAGTCGAGTTGCGTCAACTGTGATCGCCCGGATACCGCCGACGACTTCGTGCAGTGTGATACGTGCAATACGTGGTGGCACCAATCGTGTGCTGGTGTTACAGGGTCTGTGGCTGAGCGCCCGTGGAATTGCCGGTTGTGTTTTGTTGAGGCTTTGAGCATACGTACCACGTCATCCTCTGCAAGGTCCGCACGGCTAGCGTTGCAGTTCGAAAAGCTGGAAGAGCAGCGTGAAATGGAAAGAAAATTCCTGGAGGAGAAATACAAACTTCTGGAGGCGGAACTTGAGCTGGATGAATCCGCAAGTCAGCGGTCAAGGATGAGTAAACGAGGCAGCATCTTATAGGTAAGGAAGTGGATCGGAGAAAATGCAGGTCAGGTTGAAGGCGGTTTAGATTCACTTGGGAACAATCAGCCTGATTCCTCGACGCTGCCACCAACAACACTCAACTCAGGCGAAGATGCTGCCTGCACCATCGTATCCGATGTTTCTATGAACCAGAACGAGCAGGTGTCGAGTCCGTTGAAGCATCCGTCGATATCCGCTCCAGTAAGGCATTTGGCACGAGCATCATCACAACCAACTGGAACATTACCCTCCGTACCGTCTAACCCAGGCGCACCTGGTAACGCAGGTACTGGTAGTGCACTCGTCCGTGTACCTCAGACGAAGCAGCCATTGAAACTGCCAGTCCCGGCGGTAAACAAAGGAGCGATTCCCAAGGTATTGCCGAACGTTTTGGAATCGACGCAACTGAATACTGGCAGTGTGCCCGTAGGTAAAAAGGTCCCTTATCCCCCCGTACAACATCCACCAGGTAAGCCAGAACAAACCTTACCCAATAACCAACCAGCTCAACCTAGAGTCGAGCACGAAAATCTTCTCCGCTTAATTAAGCAATTTGGGAACATGATCCCGACCCAACAAATACAAATCCCTCCAAGCAATATTATGCCCATAGCCACAGAGATACCTCGTACGTCTTTCCCACAGTCGAATATCGCTCCGCCATTCGGTAACGTGCCAACATCTATACCAAACTTGGGAGTTAATGAATATGTCCCCACCCCCTCGCAGTTGGCCGCTCGGCAAGTAATGCCTCGAGATCTGCCCTTGTTCTCGGGCAATCCAGCGGACTGGCCTGTGTTCCTAAGCAGCTTTAAAAACACTACGCTGGCTTGTGGATACACTAGTGCTGAAAATTTATGTCGGCTGCAACGCAGCCTGAAAGGCGCTGCCTATGAGGCAGTTCAAAGCCGCCTTCTTCTCCCCGAGTCAGTGCCCAACGTCATGGACACACTGTACTTGCTCTATGGGAGACCCGAGTTGCTTATTCACGCACTACTCGAGAAAGTTCGTTCAGTCCCTGCACCGAAGGCCGATAAACTCGAGACATTAATCGACTTCGGTATGGCAGTCCAGAGCCTCTGCGATCACTTGGAAGCTGCAGGTCAACTTGCGCATTTGTCAAACCCATCTTTGTTAATGGAACTTGTGGGAAAACTTCCAGCGCATGTGAAGATGGAGTGGGGTACGTACCTCCGAAACTTTCCGGAAGTCAACCTCAAAACGTTTGGGAATTTTATGTCGAATGTGGTGATATCCGCGAGTAAGGTGACAGTGTACAGTGGTATAAGTGTCAAGAGTGAATCCGGAGAAAAATGGAAGCCGAAACATCGAGGAACCATCAACGCACACTCTAGCGAAACGGAGGAGGTGCGACAAAAGGAGATGTTGTGCTACGCATGCAGGAGACCTGGACACCGGTTGCCGGATTGTGGAATGTTTAAGTCCCTATCGGTTGAAAATCGTTGGAAATGCATCCAGACCAACGGACTGTGCCGAAACTGTCTGTGTAGTCACGGCAGGAGAAGCTGTAAGCGCACTGGTTGCTGCGGAACAAATGGCTGTCAGTATCGCCACCATCCTCTACTCCATGCAGTGAGAACCAGCACTCAAGTAAACCGTCCACCCCATGTGTCATCTGGGGAGAATCACACTCATCGGCAGATGGAGCAGCATGTGTTCTTCCGTATCATTCCGGTGACACTCTTCGGCACAGATACAGTTATCAACACGTTTGCGTTTCTCGACGACGGATCATCATTAACATTGATTGAAGAGAAACTAGTGGAACAACTGGGCGTTGACGGTGAAAACCAACCGCTGTGCTTAATGTGGACGGGCAATGTGACCAGAATGGAAGCGAAATCTCAACAAGTGTCGTTGTCAATATCTGCGCCAGATAGTCAGAGGAGATACGCACTGCAGGATGCACGCACGGTTAAGGAGCTTTCCCTCCCGAAGCAAACGGTCGCTTACGGAGAACTAGAGGAGAGATATCATCATCTGCGGAGACTTCCAGTAGCCAGCTACGTGAATGCTGTGCCTCGGATACTCATTGGCGTGAACAACTTAAACTTGATTGTTCCAGTCAAGGTGAAAGAAGGAAGTAATGGTGAACCAGTTGCAGCGAAAACAAGATTGGGTTGGTGTGTATATGGAGGACACGGAAGGCAGGATGCGACACAAACGCTCGGCTTTCATTCTTGCAGCTGCACCAGCGATGAAGACCTGCACAACACGGTGAAGGAGTACTTTGCTCTGGAAGACGTCGCCACAAAATCAGCGATAATCCTGGAATCAGAGGAGGAGAAGCGTGCTCAACGGATCATGGAACAGACGACAGTGCGGATCGGAAACCGCTTCGAGACGGGACTCTTGTGGAAGATCGATCACGTTCATTTCCCTGACAGCCACTCTATGGCCCTCCGTCGGTTACTGTGTCTTGAAAAGCGAATGGACCGGTGCCCCAAGCTACGAGAGAACCTTCAGCGACAGATAGTGGAGTATGAAGGAAAAGGATACACGCACCGTGCTTCAGAAGCGGAATTGGCAAGCGCAGAGAAAGATCGGATCTGGTACCTCCCGCTAGGAGCGGTGATAAATCCACGCAAACCTGAGAAGGTCCGTCTAATATGGGACGCTGCGGCAAAAGCAGGAGGTGTTGCGTTGAATACCTTCTTACTCAAAGGACCAGATCAGCTTACATCCTTGCCAGCGGTGCTGGCGCGTTTCCGGCAGTTTATGGTGGCAGTTTCGGCAGACATCAAGGAAATGTTTCACCAAATACTTATCCGGCAGACCGACCGCCAGTCACAGCGATTTCTTTGGCGCAAAGATCCTACGAGTCCTCCAGAGATATATGTGATGGATGTGGCAATTTTTGGAGCAACATGTTCTCCGGCATCCGCACAATTTGTCAAAAACAAGAATGCGAAGGAGTTCGAGGAGCAGTATCCACGCGCAGTCGAAGGAATTGTTAAGAACCACTACGTAGACGACTCGCTGGAGAGCTACGGGAGCATAGAGGAAGCAGTTCGCGTTTCTGAAGAGATGCGGATGATTCATGAAAACGGAGGATTCCAGCTGAGAAACTGCCTGTCTAACAGCGAAGAAGTGCTACGTCGCCTCGGTGATATGAAGCCGCTGGTCGACAAGAATATCGGTCCGGATCGCAAGGAGTTCGAACGCATTCTTGGATTGCTGTGGTTGACCAACGAGGACGAACTATGTTTGTCTATGGCGATACAAGAACCTATTCAAAAGCTGATTGACGAGGAAGAACGACCGACAAAAAGACAAGTTTTGAAATGTTTAATGGGATTTTTCGATCCGCTAGGTCTATGGAGCGTGTTCCTCGTGCACGGGAAAATTCTCCTACAAGATGTGTGGCGAAGCGGAACTCAGTGGGATGCAAAAATCGATGACGCAGCATTCGAACGCTGGAGAAAATGGACAAGCTTGTTTCGGGCTATCGGTGAGGTCCGGATTCCCAGGTGTCATTTCAAGAACGCGAACATCCAGTATTATCAGAGCCTTCAACTACACATTTTCGTTGACGCCAGTGAAGCAGCTTACTCAGCAGCGGCGTATTTTAGAATCACTAATCCGAACGGAGTTGTTGAATGTAACCTGGTCACAGCAAAGACAAAGGTGGCCCCACTGAAACCGTTATCAATACCTCGATTGGAGCTCCAAGCAGCCGTATTGGGAGTCCGGTTGATGCAGTTCGTCGAAGAAAGCCACACCGTTAAGATCCAACAACGTTTTTTGTGGAGCGATTCGGCAACGGTTCTGGCTTGGTTGCGTGCTGATCATCGAAGATATAAGCAGTTCGTCGCGTGTCGGATAGGAGAGTTACTGACGGCATCCAACGTTCGAGAATGGCAGTGGGTACCATCCAAACTCAACCCAGCAGATTTGGCAACCAAGTGGGGAAAAGGTCCCTGCCAAGAAGTAGCTGATTTCTGGTTTGAAGGTCCAGAGTTCTTGAAGCATCCGGAAAGCGAATGGCCACGCCAGAAGTTTTTAACGCTGTCTACCGAAGAAGAGTTGCGCCCGTGTCATGCACATCACTACGTATATGTACCCGATATGATCTTCGATTTGGAACGATTCTCTAGTCTGCCTCGGCTAATTAGGTCAGCCGCGTATATTCATCGCTACATCGACAACCGAACCCGCAAGACTAAAGGCGAACGGCCGACTGTTGGTCACCTGGAAGCGGATGAATTGCAAAAAGGACTACGAACCCTCATTCGCTTGACGCAATGGCAGGCCTACCCGGACGAAATGGCGCTGCTCACGCGCAATCAACCAAGGTCAGCAGAGCAGCACATACCACTAGAAAAATCAAGCAGCCTGTATAAGTTGTCCCCCATGCTGGATGAATTCGGCATACTAAGAATGGATGGGCGTATCGGAGCAGCGCCAAACGTAACGGAAAGTGCAAAATTTCCTATCATTCTCCCGAAAATACACAGGCTCACCTACCTTCTACTCGCTGAATTCCATCGAAGATATCGTCATTGCAACATGGAAACGGTGGTGAATGAAGTTCGCCAAAAATATTACGTGCCGCGGCTGAGAGTCGCAGTGAAGCAAGTAGCGAAAGCCTGCCAGTGGTGCAAAATATACAAAGCAGAACCACGTATTCCTCGCATGGCTCCACTTCCAATGGCACGACTTGCTTCGTTTCAAAGACCATTTACGCACACAGGACTTGATCTCTTTGGACCGCTGCTGGTGAAAGTCGGTAGGAGTAACGCGAAGCGGTGGATTGCTGTATTTACCTGCCTCACAATACGTGCTGTCCACGTCGAGGTGGTACACAGTCTTAGCACTGTATCCTGCATTAAGGCCATCCGTAGGTTTGTTGTGCGTCGTGGATCACCAGCGACGATCTACTCTGACAATGGAACCAATTTTCGAGGCGCGAACCGACTGTTGCAGGAACAGATTGAGCAGCTAGCATCCACCTTTACCAGCACTACAACAAAGTGGAGTTTCATTCCTCCCGGCACACCCCACATGGGTGGAGCCTGGGAGCGCATGGTGCGCTCAATCAAGACCGCTATGGACGTTGCGTACAGCAGTCATGGGAAATTGGACGACGAGACGTTAGTAACGCTAGTAGTAGAAGCAGAAGGAATCGTGAACAGCCGGCCGCTGACGTACCTACCGATCGCTTCTGAAGAAAGCGAAGCTTTGACTCCGAATCACTTTTTACTCGGCAGTTCGAGTGGAGATCGTCAGCCAGCAGAAGCAGTAGTTGACTTAGTTACCGTGTTGCAAGTGTCTTGGGATCAAATTCAACGTCACCTGGAAACATTTTGGAGAAGATGGGTACGAGAGTACCTCCCTACCCTGACTAAGCGTACGAAGTGGTTCGGAGACGTGAAGCCGATAGCCGCGGGAGACTTGGTGGTGATCATCGACGAATCAACCAGGAACAACTGGGAACGAGGCCGGATTCTGGAAGTCATCTGTGGAAGCGATGGGAGGATTCGTCAGGCTATCGTTCAAACTGCGAGGGGGTTGATCCGTAGATCAGTGGCTAAGTTGGCAGTCTTAGAGGTAGATTGCGGAGGTAAAACTGGACCAGAAGGCCAGTGTTACGGGGGGAAGGATGTTGGTTCTGGCAGCACTGCCGGGGCGAATACCGATTCGAAAGTCGACTGCTGAAATTGCCTCACCTGTCGACTCAACAGGCCTTGCAACTTGCTGGGCTGTCAAGCTGGCGGAAAGAGCATCGAGACGTCACCGGGACGAGAAATTGCCAGAAATCGCCATTGTTTATTCCAACCTCAGCAAACACGAGTGAAAGATAGTGATTTATTGAAAAGTATTGAAAGTCAGTTAAAAGTTAAAAATTTATTATAACGCCTACCTATTAATTTAAATTTATTATTCCTAAACGTGAATTGATTGATTAAATTATTTGCTACGTTCTGTAAGTACATAAAATCATTAAAATTAAAACATTAAACCTAATTGTAACCTACGAATCCCCTTAGGATTGTGTGCAGTCGGCACTACAAGTTACCCGGCATTAATCATTAAGAAGAAACCGATTTTTGTAAGTAAATTATGAGTTTTTTTGCCACCAACTAATAAACAACAAAATTTACAGCTTAAAGCTGCACCGCAGCTAGAAACACAACGACACGTTCTAGAGTTTGCGGGCTGCTAGAAAGAAGTCGGTCTCTGCACGCCGTTAGTTCGTAACACTTTTTTTCCCCCCCCCTCCCCCCCCCACCCCCTTTTTCCCCTTTTTTCCCCCTTCCCCCCTTTTTTTTTTGGTACATACCAAAAAAAACCCAAACCCAAAGGTTTGATATTTTTTAAATTCGGTTTTTCCCCCCACCCCCCCCCCCAAAGAAAATTTCCATCCGACCGGGAGGGAAAACAATTTTGCATATAATTCCCCGTTACCACCGCCTCTCCCCAAAAACGATCGTCCAACCCCGCATCAATCAGCATACATCGTGCCATTTCAACGAGATATCGATTTTTTCTTTCAGCCAACCCATTCTGCTGGGGTGAGTATGGCGTTGTAAGCTGACTAATGATACCGTTCGACTTAAGATATTCTCGTACCTGTTTACCGATGTACTCGCCACCTCGATCAGACCGGAGCACCTTCGGCTTACATCCGAACTGGGTTTTTGCCATCTCGACAAACTCTTTCAGCTTCTCCATCGTATCCGATTTCCTTCGCACTATGTATACAACCGTATATCTGCTGTGGTCGTCAATGAAGGTGAGGAAGTACTTTTTTCCACCCAAAGTAGGTGTTCGCATTGGACCACAGATATCGGTGTGCACCAGATCCATCACTGCAGATGACTTGCTCTCGGATGCTTTCGGGAAGGAACTTCTGTGCATTTTCCCTCTTATGCACACTTCACAAACATCGTCACAATCACATTCTACGACTTCAAAACCGTCTGCCAAATCACACATCTTCACAATGCCGTCACAGTTTCTGTGGCCTAATCGACGATGCCAGCCATGAGTGCAGACACTGTCCTTCTGAGCCAAAGATGCTGATTCACCATTTACTCGCAAAACAAAAAGGTTGCACTTCAGGTCCGCGTATGCACCGACAACACCGTCACGAGCGATTCCAGCTCCCTTGCTATCAAATGTCACCACAAAACCTTTACGCACGAGCATTTTCACGGACAGAAGATTCGTGTTAATTTCCGGGACGAACAAAGCTTCTTCCACGGTTATAACGCGACTGTTGTTCTTGTCATCTAATACTTTCATCATACCCCGTCCACGACCCTTGGCTATTACTCTAGCACCGTTAGCCACGTAGACCACTTCCCGAACAGTTTCATCGAGGGTATCAAAAAAATCACGGTGATTCACTATGTGGCAAGTAGCACCAGAATCCAAAATCCACAATCTTTCCGCTAACTGAGGACCCACGGTGAGAAATGCCCATTCGCAATGTTCATCCGGCATGCTTACTGCACTGTGAATCTTTTCCTCATTTTTATCGAGATTTTGATTCGTTTCTTTATTCTTCTTCCATTCCTTAAACTTATCACACTCGGCCTTCTTGTGCCCGGACTTTTTACAGAAAAAACACTTCACTACAAAAGCACTCGGTCCAGCACGCAATGCCACCTCCGAATCATCTTCTTCAGAGCGATTTTTTCGCTTTTGCCACTCGTCTATCAATTTCCCCTTAACGAAAGTCAAGGTTAAGTCCTCATCTGGACGTGCCTCTAACGCTGTTACAAGAGTTTCGTACTCCTCAGGCAAACTACTAAATAATATTGCGACTAGCCAGTGATCATCGAGTACTTTGTCCTCCTGCAGATCATTTAGTTTCTCAAAAAGTTCCGTAAGGCGATCGATATGCGCCTCCATGTCACCACCTCTTTCGAGCCTGAGACGGCAAATTTTTCGCATAAGCGACACCTTCGTGGTGAGCGTGCGCTTTACATGAAATGTCTCCAGGTTTCTCCATGCCTCCGCCGCTGATTTGGCCTTCCGGATGTGGATCAATTGACCATCGTCCACTGCCAAACCAATTGTAGCCATCGCCTGGTCGTTTTTGCTGGTCCATCCTGGAGTTACCACTTCAGGCTTTGCCTCGCTAATAGCAGTCCAATTACCTTCTTTCAAAAAGAGCAGCTTCATCCGAAAGCTCCAGTTATCATAATTTGACCCGTTCAGCTTGGCAAAAGACACCATCCTCTCCCCGGTAGCCATTGCAGCAACAAAAGACGAACCGCCACGAAACGATGAGAAAATGCACAACTCAAAAAACTGTTTCGCGTTCTTTATCCGCCTGCTCCGCTGGGCCCATAACCTGTTGGGCAGAGACAGGTTTCGGATCTTTCAAGTTATGAAAACACGCAGTTTATCACGGAAAATACGGATTGAATTTTATTCTTACAAGAGAAAAAACGCGGTTACATTTTTGAGTGTCAAGAAGAATAATAATTAAAAAAACACTGAACAAAATCATGTCAAGGTTTTCATGTTAAAACAAAACTGGTACGATCTGTGTTGCCAGACAACAACAAATTTTCCGCTCTATATTATAAAATTAATTCAAAATTATTTAACTGACAGAACTCTAATTATCAGAATTCCAAATCTGATCGACTACCTGTTAGAGCTGGAGTTCCTCAGGGTAGCATTCTTGGGCCGATACTATATAACATTTTTACTTCCGACCTCCCTGATTTGCCTCAGGGTTGTCAGAAATCCTTGTTTGCTGATGACACAGGCATCTCCGCTAAAGGAAGAAGTCTTCGTGTCATTTGCAGGAGACTGCAGAAAAGTTTGGACATTTTCTCTTCTTATTTACAGAAATGGAAGATTTCTCCCAACGCTTCCAAAACTCAACTAATAATATTCCCACATAAACCTAGAGCTTCTTTTTTGAAACCTAGTAGTAATCACATCGTTACTATGAGCGGTGTTCCAATTTCCTGGTCAAGCGAAGTGAAATACCGTGGTCTATTACTTGATCAAAAATTAAATTTTAAAAATCACATTGAAGGCATTCAAGCCAAATGTAATAAATATATAAAATGTTTATATCCTCTTATAAACAGAAAATCCAAACTATGTCTGAAGAACAAACTACTAATATTTAAACAAATTTTTAGACCGGCCATGCTTTATGCTGTTCCAATATGGTCTAGTTGTTGTGCTACCAGGAAAAAAATACTTCAAAGGATTCAGAACAAAGTTCTGAAGATGATTTTGAAGCTGCCTTCTTGGTACAGTACTAACGAAGTACATAGAATTTCGAATGTTGAGACTTTAGAACAAATGTCCAACAAAATAATTAATAATTTCAGACAAAAATCGTTGCAATCTTCTATTGCAATGATTAATTCCCTTTATGCTTAGTTAAGATTAATTTTAGTTTGTTTTTAGTTTTAAGATTATTATTGTTATACTGACATGCAGGAATAAAAACCTGTTTAAAATACTGAACTGCTAAGGCATGAACCATGTAAACAAAATTAGATACATATTTTAACAATTAAGGTTGATACGTTACGGTAGTAGCTGGAGCACCTAGATTAACATGAAATGTAAATATGAATAAATTTGGAACAAATAAAGAGTTAAAAAAAAAAAAAAAAAAAAAGTTAATCTGTCATGTTGTGGGGGGGTTGATTTTCTTTTTCAATTGTTATGGAGGGATTAAAAATAACAGCATATCAATCATTTGGAGAAGCCACACATTAGTTTCGGCTAGCGTACTGTGCCAAAAACATAGCGTGAAATTTAAAGACAAACTAATAAAAGGAAAAGTAAAAAAAGGGCATTCATTCTCTGTTAGAACTTATTTGAATGTTTAGCATCATATGGACAAATGAACGTTACTGACGACATTGAAGTTTATATTGGGCACATATTAAACCGTTCCCATACGTTCCATATAGGTTAGAGGATAAAGACGCGGAATAAAAACATATGGACTACGAAGCAGAGCGAGTTCGAATCCCATCCTAGGAAATGCAAAACTGCAGCGAATTTAAAAGTTCATAAGAAAAAATGGGGAGTCTAAACAAAAAGCAAACGTCCATCATCATCAGTACAGGAGATGAAAAAAAAATATAAAAGTCAAAACAGGAAAATGAATAAAATCTATAATTGAAAGTAGGTCTTATTTTTTTTTGCATCGCATTTTCAATCAAGCTCAGCATTCTAAAAGCTAAACTCCCCAGCAGTAGAACAACATTTCCACTGCTGTCATTTGCAAACGTTACCAATTCATGCTACCAATGAATGACATATTGTGGACATAGACGTCTTCATTTGGTGGGGTCCAGCATTAAATTAGCCGTTTAGCGGGCCAAAACCTGCTTTTGAATAGCATTTAAGATGACTATAATGCTTATATGCATTATATCGCTTGTCGTTAAGACGCATATAGGGCTACTTACGTGCTGTATTTAATGCTTATTGGTTACCTGGGTATGGTTATTTTCGCAGGGGATATGGTGGGTTGAAAATGTATTGCATTAATGCTTGTGTCTAAGGAAAGAAAAGTGAATTTTGCTGGGGATGGACCATAAAAACTCCCTGTATGGATTACAGGATGCAAACATAGTATGTTTACGGTTGAGTATGGATTGCTTGTGAAAATTTCCTGTGTGGATTGCAGGATGTAAACATAGCATGTGTAAGGTTGAGCATGAACTGCTCATGAAATGTTAGTATGGATCAGGAGATGTAAACTTTCTGCTTACAGAAAAAGAGCATGGATTGTTCATAAAACCTTCCTGTATGGATTGGATATAAACAAAGGATGTTAACGACAAACAAACAAAATGAGCATGGATTGTTCTTGAAGATTTCTTGTATGGATTACAGGGTTTGAACTTGGGGTGTTTGTAGTTGAACATGAACTGTTCAGGAAAACTTTCTGTATGGATTACAGGATGTAGCCATTATGTTTTCAGAAAATGACCGCGGATATTTCATGGAAGCTATGTGCCTTATGGATTACAGGGTGTAAATAAACATGGTGGCTGAATTGTAGTTAAGTTAAAATTTTGCAAGGAGGGTTTCATAGAGATCAAAACAAATAAATTTGAAAATAGATACCGAATTTAAACCTGTAGACAAATACCATATGGTGCTTTTCTTTTGTTTCAAAACATTTTTAGATGGAAGCTAATCATCCGGTCTCTCAATTTCGATGTGACGACATAGAGAAAATCAAGCTGCACAAAGAATGGAGGATTTGGAAAGGGGCATTAGAATGCTTCTTTGATGCATACACAGAAAAAATTCTTGTAGTAAAAACTACCATTTTACCCGACTATGCCTATCTTTAAAACTACCATGAAATTTCAGTCAAATTTACTACGTTTATGGTAAAACCTTCAACATTTGTGGTTTATTTGACAGACTTCATATTGATATCAACCGCACCATGGTCGATCTAATCGCAGGCATGGTAAAATCAAACGCATTTATAGTCAGGTGAAAATTGTTGGTGTTTGCGCTTAATTTAACCCTCGAAATGGTAGTTTCTACTGCTGTTTTTTTTTTTGCGTGTATGATATTGTCGATCAAAAGATGAAAAGGGCTAAACTTTTACACTTGGGTGGACCTCAACTGCAACGTGTTTTTCGCAATCTCCCGGATCGGGAAAAGTTTCCTTTGGTTTCCATCGAGAAGCAGTGGTATGACGTTGCAATATGCGCTGTGGATGGGTTCTTTCAACCTTGCAAACAAGACTGCCTTGAGAGGCACAGTTTAAGAAACATGAAACAAAAGGAAGGAGAAAGGTTTGCAGAGTTTGTGCTTCGCCTTCGTCAACAAACCGCTGACTGTGGTTTCGACAAATATTCAGATAAAATCAGGGACGTCCTCACAGAAATATATCTCACTGATATCATTATAGAAGGATATCTGTCTTCAGAGCTTCGTCGGCGCATCCTTCAACAAGATCGTTCGCTGGTTGCAATTGAGTCACTCGGTGCAGCTCTCGAAGGCATCAAAAATCAAGAGCAGGATCTGAAAGTCAAATCAAAGGATCAAACGGATCATCACGTAGTTCATAAAATCAGTAGTAAGCCCGTGTCCACATTCAATAAAAGAATCGATCAATCTCTGAAGAAATTCACAGGGAAGAGGCAGTTTCCGCCAGAGCAAAGCGATATTGTATGTCTTAATTGCAGATATCGAGACCACAAGACTCATGACGATGGGTGTCCAGCAAAAGGAAAATTCTGCTATTCCTGTAAACGAATCGGTCACTTTGGATCACGATGTAGATTCCGAAAATTTCAAGGGAAGTATTCTTTGCCGAGTAAGGTGCGAGTGATTGAACAACATAATCTTCCTTCGAGTCCGAAACCATCTGATGATATGGAAGTTGAAAAGACGTACTACGCCTTCCACTCTGGAAACGAAACAAACGTTGTCGAATGTGAGATCGGGGGAGTGAAATTAGATTTACTGATTGATTCTGGATCAGATGCCAATCTAATCACAGATCATGCATGGGAAGCGTTAAAACAAGCTGAAGTGAAGGTTCTGCAAAGTACAAAAGGAAGCTCTAAAGTTCTGAAAGGATATGCCAGTGATCACCCACTACCGATAATGGGCACATTTGTTGCAAACGTAGGAGTAGGCAAAGTTTCTGTTCAAGCATTGTTCTACGTCATCAAGGAAGGCCAACGTTGCCTTTTGGGTGATAAAACCTCCAAGGACCTAGAAATCCTGAAGGTTGGCGTGGAAATTCGGAATGTTTCAGGTTCAAATTCACATGGATCCAAATGTTAAACCTGTGTTTCAAGAAGATGCGGTAAATAGAAAGCTAGAGCAATTATTGGCAAGAGACATTATTGAAATCAAAGATGGACCGGCATCATGGGTATCTCCTCTAGTGGTGGTGGGAAAATCGAACGGGGAACCTAGACTCTGCCTAGATTTGCGTCGTGTTAACGATGCGGTTCTCAGAGAACGTCATCCAATGCCAACCGTAGACGACTACTTGGCTAGATTGGGAGAAGGTAAATGTTGGAGTAAATTAGACATCAGAGAGGCATTCTTACAAATTGAACTAGCCCCAGAGTCTAGGGATGTGACAACTTTTATCACCAGCAAGGAAATTTATAGATTCAAACGCCTTCCTTTTGGTCTTGTGACTGCACCAGAATTGTTCCAAAAGGCAATGGATCAAATTTTGGTCGGATGTGAAGGAACCTTTTGGTACTTGGACGATGTAATTATTGAGGGAAGTGACCGTAAAGAATACGATAACCGTTTAGAAGAGGTATGATTGATACAATTTTACATTGTAACTATGTTCAAACGTGAATAAAATAAATAAAATATGCATAAAACATTTTCATTTTTTTGTCATATGTACTTCGAAGGTTTAAGGAGCGGAAAGTTGAGCTGAATTGGGACAAGTGCGTGTTTCACGCGAGTGAGGTTGATTTTTTAGGTCACAAAATTAATAAGAATGGAATTATTCCGTCTGAGTCGAAAAAGAAATCAATTATGTCGTTCCGGCGACCAGAAAACGAAGCAGAAGTTCGCAGTTTCTTGGGACTGGCGAATTACCTTAACAAATTCATCCCAAATCTGGCAACTCTTGATGAACCTTTGCGCGCACTTCTGAAGAAAGGGTCCAAGTTTGAATGGACCGAAAATCAGCAGAATTCGTTTGAAAACGTAAAAAAAGCTATAGCAGAAGCTAAACATCTGGGTTTTTCCAAAAAACGGGATTTAACTTCAGTAATGGCGGACGCTAGTCCATTTGGTTTGGGGGCAATATTGATGCAAACTGATAAAGATTATGAAAGCCGAGTAGTGAGCTGTGCGTCAAAATCTTCTCAGATGCCGAAAAACGTTACTGTCAAACAGAAAAGGAAGCTCTGGCTATCGTTTGGAGTGTGGAACGATTCCAAGCGTATCTCTATGGCAGCACATTCAACATTTTGACAAATTGTATGGCATTAGAATTCCTTTTCACCGATCGTTCGAGACCTTGCGCCAGAATTGAACGGTGGGTCCTTCGCCTTCAGGCTTTTGATTACCACGTTATTCACATTCCTGGCGATAAAAACCTTGCAGATGTTTTATCACGACTAACATCTGTACCTGCAATACCGCTGATTGGAATGAGGAAGTTTTAATCATAAGTATCGCGTTATCATCTGCTACAACTGCAACTTGCTGAGAACTGACCGAATCGTCATTCCACAATCTTCACGAGATAGAGTGCTTCAGATTGCTCATGAGGGGAACATTGGAATTCGAGTGATGAAATTGCATCTTCGTGGCTCAGTCTGGTGGCCGAAGATGGATGTAGCGGTGGATACATTTGTAAAAAGGTGTCGTGGATGTATTTTGGTTTCTGCACCAGATCCTCCAGAACCAATGGTACGAAAAGAGATGCCAAATGGGGCTTGGCAGGAGATTGCCATCGATTTCCTTGGACCTTTGCCAGACGGACAAACTTTGTTGGTTGTAGTTGACTATTACAGTCACTACATTGAAGTTTGTGAAATGAATCAGACTACATCTAAAGAAACAATCAAACAATTGTCAACTATATTTAGTCGATTTGGCGTTCCGTTAACATTGCGATCTGATAATGGACCCCAATTCAATGCGCATTGCGAAGAGTTTCAAGCATTTTGTGAGGATTTGGGAGTGCAGTTGATAAACACAATTCCCTATTGGCCACAACAAAATGGGGAGGTGGAGCGTCAAAATCGATCGATTCTAAAAAGATTGAAGATAGCGCAACAACTTGGACAGGATTGGAGAAAAGTTCTTTCACAATTTCTTCTATCGTACCATGCAACAACTCATCCTACAACTGGACGAGCACCTTCTGAATTGATGTTTGCCGAAGAATTAGAACAAAGCTGCCCGAAGTACCTACAATCACTCTTGTAAACGAGGAACACCAAGATCATGATAAATATCAAAAAGAAAAGGGAAAGGAGTACACCAATGCGAAGCGTAAAGCCCGGATCAGAAAAATTACGGTAGGAGACCGTGTTATTGCAAAACGGATGCGGAAAGACAATAAGTTGAGTACGAACTATGCACCTGAAGAATACGTTGTGACCAGAAAAACTGGAGCGGATGTTACAATAAAATCACTCGGAAACGGAAAGGAGTACCGCCGTAGTGTGTCTCACCTGAAGAAGTTGCTTGATGATGTTGAAAAACCGTCGAGCACAGGAGGATCCGATTTGGAGGAGATGACAAACACAGTACCTTCGTAAAGCTGTGATGGTGGGTTGTCTATAAAGAATACTTCATCGATGACGAAGCCCCAGTCAGAGCAGGATGGACAGATTAGTGTAAAACGCAACCGTATTGTACCTGTTAGGTTCAAAGATTATCTACCCCACTGAGTATTCACAAACATTATTGTAAAAGGGGGGTTGTAGGGTTTTCCCCTCAACACGTATCTGACAAGAGCTGCGAAAAATCCCTGAGTAAGGCCCTGGGGGAGGGGACGGCGACAAGAGATTGGTGAGATGGTTTTGGACGAGGCAGACGTGTGAATATGTTGAAGGTATAACAGGACAGAAATGAAGTAACTATCACGATACCAATTGTTTTATTATTACAGTCATGTTCTTCACAAATTCGTTGCACCTACGGCAAATCAACGACTTTCACGCTTCTGGTGTTCTGGACCTGTAGTAGTTCACCTTGTTTCAAACCCAACATGAGTGCTGTTGTTTTTCTCACCTATCGTTTTTTGATGAGTTTGCCTGACAATGTCACAGCGATGTCGCGCTACACGATAAAAGTTCATCTACAACCATCATGAAGCTCATCAAGCCACCGTAAGGTAGATTACGGTGAGCTGTTGAGTTGTGCAGTGAGCAAAAGGAAGAAGGCAACTGTTTCGACAGTTCTGATTGGTGAAAGTTGTGTATGAAATGATTTAATGTTTATTATTATGATATATGTTCATAGTAAAAACTCAAGAAAATGAACTAATAAACAAACTTCGAATCAGGATGTATATCATGGGATGTATATCATTTTTCCTGAGGCACAACATATATTGAAAAGGAAGGTAAATGTTATGAAATATGTTTATATTTATTCTTTTTCGTTTTAGGTTTCTTGTCATGTTCGTGGATTCCCGAGCTGATTTTCACAGTAGTTTTGCATCACGGTCTCGCAAGATCAGCAGATCATCATAATGTTTAGATTAGTTTTGTTTACCTTCGTCTGAACCATTATGTTGTGGAAACAGAAGAATCGAAAATACAATATTATCGCCATGCTTGGAACAGTATGACTATTCATCGATCTAGGACGTACATCGATCGGTAGTCGACTAGTACGAGGTTGTAGATTCCTCCGAATTTAGTTTAAGAACTATTAAAGTTTACCTCGATGGTGTCCAAGACCGTGTCAGGCACTTTTCGTCACGGGTCGTTGCTTCTCAAAATTCAATCCTGTCAGAAACTTTGCTATGTTAACTTCTAGCTTTGCAATTTCAATGAACTTGACTTTTTGTCAATTCCAGTGTACAAGCGCTAGATGAATCTGCGATGTTATCAGTGCCCTAGAGATTTTAGTTTCATTTAAACGGAATTTCGCGTTGAATTGGGCACAAATATCATATTAGTTTGATCTGACTACCTACGGTGGTTAGAACAAACAAAAATTTTGAGTAATTGTTTCGTGAATTAAGCAGTTAAGTTCAACTGACATCCGTTTGAATTAACCATTACGTTGGTTTTCTCATTATGACAGCTACACGAAAACAAACAGATTTGTTAGTTAATTCTACCACCATCAACTCCCTTGCACTGAACTGGCCGGCTTGACGTGCCACAAGGGCTCAGTAGGAATTCTTTGTCAAGGCCCGAAGCTAAGAGTCAGTTCCATTGTGGTTATATCCCCAAGTAACCACAAGCATTATATTATTGCACTTATTCAACCCAAAATCAACATCGGTAATGCGGGATCGCATCAATTCAACAGTTGTCGAGTAATGAAGCGTTAGATTAGCTTAAGAATGTAGTGATGCATTACCAATGCAATAATGCTACTTTAGCAATGTCTTTTGGCATTACAAAAGATATAGCATTAGTTCGATCTTAATGGGGCCCTTTTCAGCTTTAATCCAACTTCAATGATACACTAGACGTAATACATATGCCCTATATGGTATGCATGCTAATACAGCCTCATGGTAACTTGGGTCACATCAATTCGTTTTTCCACTGTAGCAGCAGCACATTGGAATTGTAGATATACTATTCTTTATACGGAATATTATTTCAGATCATCCATAGAATTCCCAAGTATTGTAGAATAATTTTAAATATTTTTTTTTTCTAGTGGCTATGATACATTGCAGCAGTACCACAATCTGTGAACATGTAAATACAATAAAAAAAATTATTATCATTTTATTTTATAACAGCCCTTCACTATATTATCTAACCTATTCTATATGTCATTTTCAGCTTCACATATATTCGTCGATGGAAATTATAGCCTACCTAACCTACGTTATGTATTTGAAAAGATAGGAAGGTTTTTAACGTTTTTTTTTTTTAGAAAAGATCATATACGACAAATTCTACTTAAACAATCTTTTTCCTTCTTCACCAAAAATATATAATTTATAATCATTCAGTTCCTATTTCACAGATATGAAGAATTATTTATGGGTCCAGATCAACAAGAGTTATCGGAAAATTGTTTTTTTTTTCGTAGTTTTATTAAGTTTCCGGTTTTGGTATTATTCATACTCATATGAAATTTATTTCGCCTTATTGTTAGCTGTTTTCGATTTTTCCAAGACTATTAGGATATAAATATATATCTTATTTTTAATTTCACTAACAAAACAATGGTTGTCAGATATATATTGTACCTACGCTTATTGTGTTCTTTGACTTTAATTGTGAAAACAAATTCTAATCCTAGTAGTTCTTAATCCTAAAGAAGCTGCAACAGCGGAATTCTTTCGATGAGTGGATGACCAGCTAATTTACGGATTTATATTCATCTGGCTTGCTCGTATCATTATTTTACATTGTAACGTCAGTATATTATTTTATGTTATGATATTAAATGATGTGATACTATGGCATTCAAATTTATTTCATTAAAATCACTGTAGTACCTATGAGACTAGATTTACTATTCTTTATATGCTATATACTTTCAGATCATCCATGGATATCCCAAGTTTTGTAAAATAATTTTAAATCAATTTCAACTTTCAGGTTCAAAAATGGAATTTTTACTATCATTCTTAAATTCATTCATTATATTATTTTTCATTATAATATTTAACTAATTATACACTTGCTTAGATATGTTCAATATGCCATTTGGTAGTATGTATCACGAAAAGTTACACAACTCATTTTTTAAAGTCAGAAACTTTCGAGGGATATGGATGTAATGTCGGTCTATAAGCGCCAAATTGGGTCTATTCATGGATGCAAGTTCGTTCCATTCGACAGATTTGTTATTAAATGTTGTCTTCGTACGATTTTTTTTTTCTGATTTTCTGATTCAATGCGTTTCCACCTGTATTCGCTCTACCCAACAAACAATTTCATAAAGCAAACTATACTAAAACTGCTGAGAAACACTTAAGTGATTTTCGCATATGATTTTGCGACCATTTAATAATCAAAACATTTTAATTCACTCTACACAGATTTTGTTCCTTTAGTTTGTGTTAAGATGACCCATATAGAAAACTTTCAACCGAAACTCAGATATTTTTATTGTAATTTTTACCAATAACAACATTTTTACTACGCTTTCCATATAACAGGCCATAGTTGGGAACGTGGAAAAAAATATGTTACTAACATTGGGTCTATGGTTTTCTTGTTAAATCATCGTTATTTTACCTATGTGACCTGTTAGTTTATAACGTGTGACTATTTTCTGTACATCTTGGCTGTATTATTCGGTTTATAGGTTTAATTTTTGTAAATTAAGATCATTCGAAGATTGTGTAGATAATCTGTTCAGCTTAACCAGTAAAATCATATTGTCTAAAAAGTTGAGGAAATCGAAAATTACGCGGAAGTGAACAACTATTAATTGATTAATTATGTCTCAATTGCTTTGAAATAAATCGGTCGTCCTGATAGGAATATAATTTTGTTGATTATCTGCGAATTAATGACATTTTTGGTACATAGGCCGAATCAAGGAGCTAGGCTGACATTACATCCCGTTACCCTATTCACTATATCTTGTATATTATATGACATTGAATATATATTGTGAAGGGCGGGAGCACCAGGGTATCACTCAAGCTAGAATTGGACAATGGAGTGGTATGACAACCGGCGTCTAGGAGGGAATAAACAGTATCATTTTCTTTATCCTACCGATTCGATTGTGATGCTGTGAATTCTACTCCAACAGTTTCAGCGAGAGTGACGCGTCCTTCTTAACAAGCCATTCCGTAGAAAGCTTAATGAGTATTGCGAATTGGGTTATTCGATTTGTTGGATCGTATCGTTGGAAGGAGAATTTTATGTTCCCGCGGGTTTCACTTTAGTGTCTTTGCTTACGGGTCCGCCCCACCGTTTTTGGCCCTTTATACAGCGTTAGCCTGAATACAAATTGATAACTCAATTTGATCTTGCTATTAAGTGGAGCTGCATACATGACAAGGTCTTAGAAGGGATGTTGGCTACCTTACATACTGTTAGATTTCACTTGCCAGATCGGCCGTTTCACTGGGGACTTTCCTTTTTTTTCCCCTTCAGGCTTCAACTTGGGATTCAGGGTCATTTATTGGCTCCGAGGGGAATTGGTCGGAAAAAGCTCCCTTACACTGCGTATCCAAGGTGGAGCAAGCAAAAAAAGAAGAAAAGGGATCGGAGCTTCAAGAATAGAAACAGAATCAATGATATATATTTTGTTTTACATTTCTTTTTAAGTTTATTAAAAAAAAACTATTGGGGAAAAGAATAGGGAAAGGAAAGGGAAAATTACCGGTATTTGCTGAACCATCCAACGAAAATCCTCGTCTCTACGTTCTAATATTCCGTCAGTCGGACTTGACTTTTATCGGACACCCAGGCCTTTGCCCACTTGATGCCGATACACTTCACTGCCCTCGCCACTTTATGGTTCGCACGCACTCTTCCTGCACGAAAAATAAAAGAAAAAAACGTACGTTTTCACTCAATTGCGCACTAAAAAAGTCTGCACGGTTTTTCGCTGAAATAAACTTAATGCTTTTAATGTTTTTACCTTATTAGATGTCGATCACAGTGGTGAAAGCTGCTTTTATCAGCTGATTACGTATTGTAGTATGGGAGCCTTCTCTTTGACAATAAGGGTCAACTGTGAGAGCGCACAGCATTGCGCGTAACGGTTGTCACAGCAAATGAGGGAATAGGGATGTCAAGGATGGGAAATGGGTGATACCATGCGATAATATATACTAATTCATTCTATTTAATTCTGTTTGATCTGTTTTAAAAATTTAATGCTCATAAAAATAAAGAAATAAAATAAAAATTTAGAAAAATATTTACAAAATTATAAAACTAATAAAATTACAAAATTCAAAAATTTACAGTATGTACAAAATTTACAAGATAAAACAATGTAACCAATGGACAGGTTACATTTAGCCCACACATGGGAGAAAAAAAAAATAAAACAAGTTTTATTTTTTTTCACTTGGTAAGGGTGATAGTCATGTATTGGGTGCTATTTTGATAGCTCTCTTTTCATTGAGGGTTAGGTTAATTTTGTGGAATGATTGTGCTCAGTGAGATCTTTTCCACAAAATCACATAGCTCTCAATGATAGAGTCTGGCTACCAAAATAGAAGGACTAGGTTAGGAAGAGGAACTGGTGGCTCTCTTTTTATTGATGGTTAGCTTGATTTAGCGGAATGATTTTTCCATGGGAGAGGAGCTCTTTTCCGCAAAATCACGTAACACTCAATAATAGAGTCTGGCCACCAATGAAAGTGATTAAGTTTGGGTAGGAGTTCTTTCTTGCTATGGCAACTCTCTTTTTGTGGACAGTTAATTTGATTTAGTGGAATGATTTTTCCATAAGAGAGGAGCTTTTTTCCACTAAATCACTAAATCACCTAACTGTCAACCATAGAGTTTGGCTGCCTAGCGCTAGGGACCCTGCTTCATCCTTAGAATAATTGGGCCGCTACAGTGGCTCTCTACCCTTGCTATTTCAGTGATAATTTGAAGCAATGATGATCGCAAATGGAGGCTCTTTTCCTTCAAATTACGTGAAATAGCACCGCGAGCCTGACCACTGTAATAACCAATCATTATAGGTTGAAGTAGGATTAAAATGTCTGTAATTGTATCGGAATTAAAAATGCTTTCTTTTAAATTGTGACCTTTAAGAATCATGGTGTGTTAGAATAAAACCGTTGCCGTCCATCCTCTCTCTATTAGTTATAGAAATTTAGACTTTATTTTTATATAACTTGACGTAATTACTAGGAAGCTAGACTATAATTAGAAGAGAAAAGAAATATTATGTAACCTCTTGCTTCATTTTAATTATTCACCGAAAATAGTTTCAGCTCAAAATTATACACATTCATTCAAAACAAATTCGTTCATACCACTTTTATTCATAACACTTTTATTCATAATACTTTCATTAATAACACATGCATTCCTCCAAGCTTTCATACATCATCTTTCATTCGTTCATTTCACTCGTACGGCTGTCTGGCTCACAAAACGATTTTACCAGAACAACTCACTTTCTTAGGTATCTTTATTCTAATTTATAATATTGGGGAATATCTGGAAATTTTGCTACAGACCCCTCGATCGTAAGTTTAGATTTTACCGAACGAAGTGTGCCACCTGGGCAGACGTTACTCTATTTATAAACATTCTCCTTAGTTTACTCAGAGCCGAGCTATCGGAATTTTGTAAACAATGAATAAGAAGAACGCAAGTATAGAAGAGGAAGAAACAACAACAATATTTTTACTCTGATGTTGATGATTGGTAAAGAGGCATGAACGATAAAAAGGTCAGTATTTTTTTTTTTTCAGTGATATGCTTATCGTTTTAGGTCCTACAAAATGATTAATGAGGATCGGCAGCACCGATATCGTGGTGTCAAGTTTAACCGGGTTTCAGGTGGGCGGCTGGCCAAATCCCTAATTTCTTCCCATTAAGGTAGCTTAGCATTATAATGGTCGACGGCCGAAGATTGCTTCATGTTTCTTCGGTAGACTAACTGTCCTACCAAGAAGGCTTTTGCAAATGTTCGGTTTCGAAAATTGTAACGATTTCGGGAGACGACGTGAGATTTCTCACATTTTTTTTTACTATTTCATGTGTTTTGGCTATCATCTGTTTGCGTCTTTCTTCTCTGTCTTCCACAGATAAATCTTGGCCGTGGCGGGCGAGGCGATGATCGTACCCTTGTTCCGCAATCTCTTGCCCGTGGGTAATGTAATACGGGGTGAACCCAGTGGAGGAATGTACACTGGTATTAAGCGTCCGCTCAATGTCTGGGATTTTGATGTCCCATATGCGCTGATCCTCTTGGACGTAGGTGCGGATGGCAGCATTTATTGTCCTGTTCACCCGTTCTACCGGGTTAGATTGCGAATGATACCGGGAGCTCAACCAGTGTGTGATATTGAAGTGTTTTAAAAGATCTTTGAACTCTTTAGAAACGAAAGAGCTACCATTGTCTGTGATTATGATCTCAGGGACAGAATTTCTAAAAAAAAACCACTGATTCTTCAATATCACACACATGGTAGAACTATCCAGCTTCTTCACTGGATGAATCATGATCCACTTTGAAAAGTAATCACATATAACTAAAATATGTTGATTACCTTTCTTACTACGCGGCAAGGGACCCACAAAATCCATCGAAATTATCTGCCACGGTCGCGATGCACAACGCATTTTACCCATTTCGGGAGACGTCTGTACATAAGACGGTTTTATCTCCTTGCAAAGAGAACAAGCCTGTATGTAGAATCGTACATCTTTTGCCATTTTGGGCCAGTAGTAGCGCTGTTGGATGCGTGCCAAAGTTTTATTAAATCCCGAGTGAAATTGTTCATCGTGGGATTTTTTAAGTACATCGGGAACCTCAACGGTGGAAAGGACTTGTTTCCATTCAAGCCGGGAGTCGAACGGTACATTTTTGGCTGTGATGAATTTATATAATCTGCCATTCTCCACTTTAAAGTCGACGAATTTGTCGGGGCACCTAGTGACCTTATCTATCAGAGAAGTGTACCACGTTGAAGTTTGTGAATCATGGACTAATGCAATGCTACGAGACAGAGCGTCCGGGACGACGTTTTCCTTGCCTTTTCGGTGCACTACTGTCATGACGAATTGTGGAAGGTCCAAGCTCCACCGACTACAACGTGAACCAACTTTCCACTTCACCCTGAGGATGTGGGTCAGTGCCGATGAATCCGTCACCAGAGTGAAATGATTACCCTCAATGTACCCCCGAAATGCTTCGATAGATAGTAATGCCGCCAAAGCCTCCTTTTCAGCAGCATAGTAATTTTTTTGGGGAGTGGTTAGCTTCCTTGAGAAGTACGATATAACCCTCTCACCATCTTCCTGTTGCTGAGTGAGGACTCCAGCTACGGCAGTATCGCTAGCATCCGTCTGGATGATGAATTGTCGAGAGAAGTCGGGACTGCCTAGAATCGGTGTTGAGATGAGCTGCTCTTTAATAAAACAAAAAGCTCTTTCAGCGGCTTCGGTCCAGCCTATGAGTTTTGTCTTGGATTTAAGTAGATCTGATAGAGGCCCACAAGCCTCGCTAAATTTTGCAATAAAGCGACGGTAATAATTAGCCATCCCAAGAAATCTTCTGAGTTTGGTGATGGTGCTAGGTCTCTCGTATTCGACGATTGGTTGTATTTTTTCGGGATTTCCCCGGAGGCCTTGGGAATTCAATAGGTATCCCAAAAAGGAAATTTCTGGCACTCCAAACTTAGACTTCTCTAAATTTATTGTAAGGTTGGCTCTGTTTAGTATGCGTGCAATTTCTCGAAGCAGCTGAACGTGATGCTCAAATGTTTCCGTTACCACGACGACGTCGTCGAGGTACACGAAAACATAAGGTTCCAATTCACCATGGCCAAGAACCACGTCCATTAGTCTGGCCAGAGTGGCAGGACTGTTCACTAGGCCAAATGGCATTCGGGTGAATTGGAACAGCCCCTTGCCTTGCACACTAAAAGCAGTGTATTTACGCGAGGATTTTTCCAGCGGAACCTGGAGGAATGCCTCCGACAGATCTATTGTCGATAGGTACTTTGCTTTCGGCAGTTGACCCAGGATTCGGCAGGGGTGTGGCAAGGGGTAGGCATCACGCACAGTACGTTCGTTAAGCTTGCGCGCATCCAAACAAAGCCGAAACTTATGGGGTTTAATGACTGGAACGCAATTCAGCGACCAGTCAGAGGTGCTGGACTCAATTACACCGGCGTGGAGTAATCTCTGCAGCTCTACTGATACCAGGCTCTGTGTTTTGGGAGACATAACATATGAAAATTGTCTAACAGGAGGTTTACTCCTCCATTCTTCAGAAATATTTATTTTATGCTCCGCCATAGGAGTAGTAATTAACTTTCCAGGGTATGCTGGAATGAAAAGAGTTTTAATCTGCTCCATCGTTTGCTGCTCGGCTGTGGTTAGTACGGATGACGACAGTAGCTGCTCACCGTATCCGATCTCTTCGATGCTCTCAACCAAAGCGCATCCGGAGATTGTAGGCTGGATGTGGAAAGTCTTCCAGAAATCCATTCCGCAAATGCATTGTATAGCTAAGTTTGGAACCACAAGAATTGGTAAAACCTTTTCTATGCCATTCCACAAAATTGGCAAATAAACCTGTCCCCGAATATTGAGTGCTTCTCCACTGGCTGTACGCAGATTGACGGGGTCTCGCAGCGGTAAGATCCGTTTCGATTTTATCGCATTATAAACGGAATCGTTGATCAGTGTGAGATTACTACCACTGTCAAGAAGGGCACGAACGTTTACGCCATACACTTTCACAGACGTATACGGACGATTATCGTTGGGAAAGGGATAAGAAATCGTGAACAAAGCCGGAGCCACCTGGTACAAGCAATCGGTAGCCGGCTCAAAACAGACGGGAGGGTTTACGCCTAGAAATCTTGGTTCAGCGGCCGGCGGTTTTGGCACGTTGCGTTTTTTTATGGCGTTTTTTTCGCAATACGGACAGTTGTTAGATGGGTAGCCTCGAAACCCACAGTTCTCACACAGCACTCCTTTCGAAAGTCGGCATTGGTCCATCCGATGCCCAAACTTGCCGCAATTGAAGCAGTGGCGATTGGAAAGAGGCCGATAAGACTCTATTATATCCTCCAATGTGATTGGTGGACGCCCTGGTCCACGAGAACCTGTTCCGGAATTATTCTGATTCTGGAGAGATTGTAAGGGGGGTTTGGTATTGGCCGTGCTTCGGTATTGCTGAATTGTTTTATCTCTGGCTGGAGATTTCTTTGGTTCTGTGTTGTGTTCTGAACGCTCAACAACGTTTATGGACCGATCAGGTCCAAAAACCATATTATAAATTGAAAAATTTACGGCATCTATCTTTTGACCTGCGGATACTAATGATGGAAGGTCAGCTATTGGGAGGAAGTTCATTTGTCTTTTATAGTCAATCTTCATATTTTGCAACAGAATTTGAACTTTTTCGAATTCTGGCAGCGGGACACTCATGGTTCCGAAAAGCTCCTCCATACCATGATAAAATTGAAGGAAGGTTTCGTTTCGCAGTTGGTGGCGCTGATAGACCTTCGTTTTAATCAAAGTATCTAAATCGGGGTGCATGAACGTCCTCCGAAGCTCTAGCACCAAATGCTGCCAGCTTACTAAACGACCCGAAGTACACATGGTCATATACCACTGCAGCGCCGGTCCTTTAAAAAGGTGAATAGCAGATTCGAGAAGTTCCAAGTCCGAAAGGCGTTCAGCCACTGACATGGCCTGAACCACACCAAGAAACTGATTAAGTTTCAGGCCTTGGTCTTCCCCATCATATTTAACAATGTTCCATTTAGATACAGGTAAAGTGTGACGACCGTGATTCCCAGGTAAACCTTGATTAAAACCATTATATGCAGGACTAGCGATAGGGTTTGACGTGGTTGCTGGTAATCCACTAAGTGGATTGTATGTTTGTGAATATCCTGAAGCCATATTTCCCAACCTAGGATTAAAATATTGTTCGTGATTCAAGACAGGATATCCTAGCCAAGGATTGGATGTCGGAATATAACCATAAGTTGAATTTCCCCGACATTGACTAGCATTGAACGGTGTATAACCCGAAGTTGGTAAGCTCACTGCAGTTGGCATTGGTATCCGAGGAATGGTAGACTGCATGCTACCTACTTGCTGAAATGGTGGATTTCCCTAAGGGATACTGGACCATGTCGAAGAAATTTGAGGAAGCGAAGTTGGGTAACTCTGGGGAAGTGAAAAAGTCACGCTAGTTGTAGGACCAGTAAAACTGGTCGTCGTGTAGGAGCTAGTATTTTGAGAAAAATATGGATGCCCTGGATAACAAGTAACTTGGGATTGACTACCCGAAATAATCGTATTTGTGAGTGTTGTATTTGGCAGGGGTTGATGGCCGCCTATTGGCATCTTAGGTGTACTAATTTGCGCTTCCGCATCACGTTGCTTGCTTTTGACCCGTTCTAAAGCCAGTTCACCTATTTCAGTAAGTAAAGCTTCTAATTGAGGGCTCAATGAAATCGCAGTACCCTGGGCTGTTATTGCTGAACTTGTCACCACATTAGAGAGTTGCTGGGTACTGAAACTCCCGTTGAACGAAATTAATTTTCCAAAATTCCACTTTCCATATCATCACGACCACCATCTTCCCTGACCCCAGGCTCAGTATAATAGTACTTTGTTAAAAGCTTCAAAACATCAATAAGCATTGCACTCAAAAAGCCCTTTGTTTCACATGCTGCTTGTTTATGCAGAAGAATAATCCGATGGCCGAAGTGCAATAATTTAGCTTGACCTCTTATCCTTAGATTTTTGTCATTTTGTTCAAGACCTTCACAAATTTCACCGTAATATCGTTTTCAAAACTGAATCATCTCTCCCCAATCAACATCAACATTGAGTTCAATCAATTTGTAATCTTCTTTTTCTATCTTCAAATGATCGCGAAGGCTTCTTCACCTTCGTGAGTAAGTCGGATCATCTCTAATTATAATCGATCGAAGGTTGAGCTCAAAATCTAATTCCTCATGCGATAAATGATCCACCCTTAAGCTATGATACCACTCAAGAATTTTTGACACTGCATATGTGAATTCGCTATACCCGTCCGCCATAATTAACACAAAAATCAAAATGAAAGCAAGCGTTAATTTAAAAATGTACGAATATTCACGAAATTCATTAACATATGCACTACAAAACCAGAAAAATCACTAAATTCCTTAATATATGCACTTATTTACCTAAAAAAAAAACTTACTTTTACCAAAATATTCACATCACTAATCTAAACATGCTTATTTGCTATTAGATTAAATAAAAAAAAAAGAAATGGCGAAATTGAACTAAATTACTAAAACTGTATAACTTTACAAGCAACTTCAAGAAAACTAACATAAACTTTTGCTGTTTCTTAACTGTGCACTAAATTTCCAAAAAAATCGAGAAAAATATCACCATCGGAACACCGTTAATTATTTAATGAGTAGAGATAACTTAATATTTACTTAAAATCTATTAATTCCACTAATTTTCTTCAAGCACTGCATCAAGAACAAAAGGCTAAAATTCTAAAACTAATTTGGAAAAAATACACCATTTAAATACGATTTATTATCATCATACACACCGATTCCAAAGAAGAAAGCATATTCAAAATGTTCATCGTTATTCCGATCACAATACAATCACTTACCGTATAGAAATAATTAAAAAAGAAACAAAACCCCCCCCGGACCCCACCTAAAAAGGGTTTTTTTTAAAAAAAAAAAGGAAACCTTTTCTTTTATTTTGCGTTGGGCGCCAATTGTTAGATTTCACTTGCCAGATCGGCCGTTACACTGGGGACTTTCCTTTTTTTTCCCTTCAGGCTTCAACCTGGGATTCAGGGTCTTTTATTGGCTCCGAGGGGAATTGGGCGAAAAGCCTCCCTTACACTACGTATCGTATCCAAGGTGGAGCAAGCAAAGAAAGAAGAAAATTGATCAGAGCTTCAAGAATAAAAATAGAATCGATGATATATATTTTGTTTTACATTTCTTTTTAAGTTTATTAAAAAAAAAACTATTGGGGAAAGGAATAGGGAAAGTAAAGGGAAAATTACCGGTATTTGCTGGACCGTCCAACAAAAATCCTCGTCTCTACGGCGCTCCTTTGGCTGGCTCCGATTTGCCACGAATATTCCGTCAGTCGGACTTAACTTTTATCGGACACCCAGGCCTTTGCCCACTTGATGCCGATACACTTCACTGCCCTCGCCACTTTATGGCTCACACGCACTTTTCCTACATGAAAAGTAAAAGAAAAAACGTACGTTTTCACACAATTGCGCACTAAACAAGTCTGCACGGTTTTTCACTGAAATAAACTTAATGCTTTTGATGTTTTACCTTATTAGATGTCGATCACAGTGGTGAAAGCTGCTTTTATCAGCTGATTACGTATTGTAGTATGGGAGCCTTCTCTTTGACAATAAGGGTCAACTGTGAGAGCGCACAGCATTGCGCGTAACGGTTGTCACAGCAAATGAGGGAATAGGGATGTCAAGGATGGGAAATGGATGATACCCTGCGATAATATATACTAATTCATTCTATTTAATTCTTTTTGATCTGTTTTAAAAATTTAATGCTTATAAAAATAAAGAAATAAAATAAAAATTTATAAAAATATTTACAAAATTATAAAACTAATGAAATAACAAAATTCAAAAATTTACAGTATGTGCAAAATTTACAAGATAAAACAATGTAACCAATGGACAGGTTACAATACAATTCTACCACCATCAACTAAATTTAAGTATGATTTAAACTGAAGGGCTGTTTGAAACAAACAAACGAAAACGCTTGAAACAACAAACATTTCCGTTTACCATCACCAACATTTCTTTTGTTATTTTAAGAGTATTTATTTGAATAAAATGCTAACAAACATTAGAAAAGTGCAAACAAACATTTATTGACTTCTCTTAGTCTAAGAGAAAGCTACAAACGTTATTGGCAAAAATACATGTTAAAGTCCACATAATATTCATCTGTTCACACATAAACAAAACCGTCTGTGAAACACATATAAAGTTTATGTGGCAAATGAAAAGTATGTGTGGCCACACATAGTGGTTATTTGTACACATAGGAAGTATGTGTGGTTACGAATAGATATCATTTGTTGATCAAATTGCAAAACTTCAAGTGTGGGACACATGGCTATTATCATTGCTATTTTATCAGTGTATTATTTGCAGGTTTTTTTTAAGTAAAATTTTGTTTATTGCAACATTTTTAATTAATGTTTTATATAATGATGAAAACTTCCGATGAATTCGCTATGAAAACAACGAAATACATCACGTTTGGGTATTGTTGGGTGACAACGTCAAAACATGCAGCGGGACCGGATGATGGAAAATGAAATAACCCAAAAAGTAGTTTGTTTCAAACAAAATTTTTAGTTATTTTTTCTCCAAACAAAATATCAGTAAAGACTGTATTCGATGAAATTTGGACACACGCAATTGTTCGTAACTTTTTTGCGTGTGGGTAAAAATTATTGAAATTTTAACTGAATGTATTTCATTGTGTTGTGTCAATTGTGTAATGAGTTTCGTGAAAATCGGTCGAGTGATTTCAGTGATGGCTTCGAATGAAGAAATAGTGCGCCAAGAAATTTTGGGCACTCACTTAGAAAACCCAAACGCTTCTCATCGATGGATCGGAAAACAGCTCGGAATCGCACATTCAACCGTATCTCATGTGATCAAAACGTTCAAGGACCGTAAGACAACCAAGCGGAAAAATGGTAGTGGCAAAAAACGTGGCACATCAAATCCGGAGAAGGCCAGGATGGTATTGAAACAATTTAAGCGTTATCCCAACATTTCGATCAGGGATTTGTTTTGCGCAGAAAACAATGAAACGTTCTGGATTACATGTGTACAAGGTCCAAAAGGCACCGAACCGGAGCGATAAACAGAACTCGGTGGCCAAAACTCGTGCAAGAAAACTGTACAGGGAGTGGCTCACAAAACCGTTCTGCATTGTGATGGACGATGAGACCTACATTAAAGCCGACACCAAACAAATGCCAGGACAGGAACACTACGTCGCCACCTCTAAGTTGGCCGTTCCGGAGAGTGTACGGAAGAGGAAACTGTCGAGATTCGCCAAAAAATTCCTTGTCTGGCAAGCGATCTGCGGATGTGGCAAAATGAGTCAGCCCTTCATCACCTCTGGGACCGTCAACGGACAAATCTACAAGGACGAATGCCTCCAAAAACGACTTCTGCCTTTCTTGAGATCTCACGATGGCCCGACACTGTTTTGGCCGGATTTGGCATCTTGCCACTATGCCCGGCCCGTCTTAGACTGGTACAAAGATAATAATGTAGTTTTTGTACCAAAAGACGTCAACCCTCCAAACACTCCGGAACTTCGCCCAATTGAAAAAATTTGGGCAATCATGAAGGCAAAGCTCGTTAAAACTCCAAAACTGATAGAAAATGAACTTGAACTAAAGAAAGTGTGGTTAAAAGTAAGTAAGCAAGTCGGTCCTATCATTGCCCAAAATTTGATGAAAGGGGTCAAGGCAAAGGTGCGGGCATTTGGGTTGGGAGAAGAGGTTCAATAAACCAATGATGTCAAAACTTAACCATTTAGTAGTACTTTATTTCCAGAAAGTTTGAAAAGAACCGGTCTCAAGGAAAATTTTTGGTGACCTTTTTTTTGTGTCCAAATTTCATCGAATACAGTCTTTATGACTCAACCACTGCTTTCGTTGAATCAATCTAAGATTTTATTTATTTTCCCTGAATCAACACAACCTGTGTTTTCGAAATAATAAACCCCTTTCAAGATGGAAACAACGAAAATAATAGTTTCGAACAACCATAATTTGGTTGTTCGAAACAACCATATCTGGGGGTTACCCCGGCGTCGTGGTTAACATGCATACCTCTCACGCCAAAATCACGAGATCGAATCTCAACCCCAGACAAGTCACAAAAATACCTAAAAGGTTTTTGAGTGACTACGACGAGCGATGAACCAGCCCCAGGGCTGAAAATCTCGATAAATCAAGATAAAAAAATACCCATATATTTAGGTAGAAACAGTCAACCTGTTTGTTTGTTTCAAAACAAAATCGTTGGTTTGAAATAACAAAACAGATTTTGAAAACTATTATTTTTTTAGTATGAATGCCAACAAACAAATTTGTTGTTTCAAACGTTGTGTGTTTCTCCGTGTGATTGGTAACAAGTACACAGGAAACAATCTTGTAGTAAAAACTACCATTATACCTGACTATGCCTATCTTCAAAACTACCATGAAATTTCAATCAAATTTACTACGTTTATGGTAAAACTTTCATCATTTGTGGTATATTTCAGACCCCATATTGATATCAACCGCACTATGGTTGATCTAATCGCAGGCATGGTAAAATCAAACGCATTTATAGTCAGGTGAAAATTGTTAGTGTTTGCGCTTAGTTTAACCCTCGAAATGGTAGTTTCTACTGCAGTTTTTTTTTTGCGTGTATATCTCACAGTAATCTTTTCTTCGGGTAATCAAGATTTATAAGAAAGTCTATCAATACATAATAATCAAGAGTTATATAATTCTCGTAGATTCAAGGCTCCATTTCTCAGATACTTTTTTAACAAGCAAACTGAACCTAAAGTTGACCATGACACGATCCTCTGTAGCAGGTGGAAAAACTACTTAATGTGATATTTCCACAATGGAACTGACTCTTAGCTTCGGGACCAAGTTTCCCTATTGAGCCCTTGCGGCACGACAAGCCGGCTGGTTCAGCGCAAGGGAAAAATCGACTGAACTTAGGCACATATAAAAACTTTTCTGCATTATTGAATTACATATGAGAACCGATACAAATGATAATTGCAATGCGAGGAAACGGAAAGGTGCCTATTCAAGATATACTATTCCATATATGATATATACTTTCACTCATCCATGGAATTTTGCAAAATAATTTTATTAAATTTTTTTATAGCTATAATACATTGTCAAAGCTTTAAGGTTCATAATGGATACACAAGGCCTTCTACAATTGTAGCAGGACAACTGCAGGCATGTTACAACAAATGGAATTTTTATTATCATTTTATATTATAATATCCCTTCACTATACTTTATATACTTTTCTATGTGGCATTGTTTATTGATTACAGTTTTATCATTTTTATCATTACTCGGGCTTTGATTATTTATAATTAACATAAACATAATTTTATTGTTTTTACTTCATAGCATAGCATAGAACATTTGCACATAGCGTGGGGAGAGTCGCCGAGATAAGCCTATCCACTTCCACTCAACATTTCGCCAAAAATGTTGAGTGTCGTAGACCCACTCCTCTCTGCGCACCAAGCCACGTCCTTACAACTGTTTGAAAAATTTAAAATTGTCTTGACATCTATTGCCGAAAGTGCTGGGAACCCAAACAACCTTCATAGACGTTCAAGAGATAAAAAGTTGGCGGGTTTCATTATTTTATGAGAGGAATATTTATACATATTCAATACAGTTTATTTTTTATTAAAATTAATTGAAATTAAATTACTGGAAATATTACTTACCAAATCATTTTATTGTTTTTAATTCATATACTATTATGTCTTATATGTCCAATGACCATATTAACCCTTTCTTCTTCCTCTTTTGATTAAGGAATATCTAGTGCCTTGAACAAATGAGACTTCAATTGAATTTACGACAAACATTTGTCGGAAGAAAGTCCGTTTAGGTTATCGTGATGATCATGGCACATCATTCTTCTTTGTAGAGTTGACAGTTTATGCAAATAATTTGAACTATTTTAACAACTATTTCCTGAAATTTGATGTTAACTGTTAGCCCAGAGTGCATTTTGATGTTAACTGTTAGCCCAGAGTGCTCTGATTGTATTATGTTAAAATGTTCTGAGATCAACTGGCACATGTTGTTGATCCAGCAGAAAGATACTAATCATAATGCATTGATTTAAAGCATTTGCTGGGATGGGAGGGTGCATCAGGGCATCATTGAAGTTTCCCTTGGACAATGGAGTGGACAGCCAACCGGAGTCTACGAAGGGATATGATTTATTATTGGTATTATACATTCCACTCGAATAGTTGTAATTAATTTGACGCGCCATCCAAAACAAACCATCTACATTCCATTTTCGGTTATCGTGCTGCATAATAATCTATCCCGCAGCTCTTGACGATCCGTTCTAGGTGATTCCATCGTGTTTGCCACCGTCTCAACGGAATTTATCACTACTCGCCCCATTCCAGCTTTGACAATTTCATCGGTATATTTTTCCAAATCAGTGCACTTGTTTTCCAAATGTTTTCCAATCGGTCTTCAAAAATGATTGTTTAGTTTTCGTTTCCAATCACTTTGGTCATGTGTGCGTGTGCCGCAAAAAAGGAATTTATCTCAATGCACACAATCAAAAGTATGTGCAACAAGAATTTTGTAGCACGCTCACGTATCACGGGTCACGACTGAACGGAAAAACTGGATACGGCTCAGCGATGAACAGAGAGAAAATAACACAGTTGGCACTGGTAATAGCTTTTTTTTTGACTTCACGGCAGTAAAAACACGTGCGTTCTAGTTGACCACTCACTAGCAATACATAGCAATAAGAGTAGCACAAAAAAAGAAATTACTGAAACTTTCCTATAGCAAGTAAATAAGAAAACTTAAGCGCAATGGGAAAAAATTAAAATGGCAACAATAAAAAAACAAAAGAAATAAGTAAAGGGAAATCCAGAAACATCCATTTTACAATATAAGTTTTTCATACAAGCCTAACCTTTCCCTTACTAGATAATAACGTACGATCTCATCATAGCCAGCTTGGCAAAATTACAGATACTTAGGGAACATCCATTAATTATGTCACGCAAAAAAATGACTTTTTAGACCACCACGTTTTTCCAACAACAAACCCCCCCCCCCCCTCCCATTACTGCGTTACATAATTAGTGAACCTGCCCTAATACAGTAGATAAACAAGATGACCCCCATCTTTCAAGTCGCCGGTGCATAGGATCGAAATCTTACTAAGGGCAAACTCCGCGCTGTGCAATGCAATAAATCTGGGGTATGCTTTTAAATACACTGAAGTATATGAGACTTCTCTGAAATTGTGAATTTGTTAAAAAATTATGCATTATTTTACTTGGCTGAAAATGCTCAGCTTTACGTAAAATTTACATTATAGAATGAAAATCAGTGCCAAGTGGGGTGCCAAGTAGCAATCACGCTTACCACTACACCACCGACGCCGGCGAGTCAATTTGTTATGTTCGTAAATGTTTTATATAGCTCAGTTTTTTTGATGTTTTTGATCATTTATCCCAACTTTTGTATTTATGCATTTTCTGTGGCAAATTTCTGATCGCTCTTTGAGGCCGATAAAGCACACCTTTTACTTTGTTATGACAATACGAGGTCTTCTAAGTGCATTATGGGGATTGAAAATAGGTCGAGACTTCATTCGAGTGTTGTCTTGCCTCATGCCTAATCAGTATTCTTTTAATGCTCATTTGTTCCGTGTTGGGCTGGGGTCATCGCTTGTCCCCCTCCTAGCACTGGCATCTGCCTCCGTGCTAGTTATGGTTGTTGTTGTCGTTGGGGACCTGCCGCTCGGGCCCCCTTCGGCGCTTGAGACAACACGCGAGCTGGACGTCACACCTTTTGCGCTGGGCTTAGCGCCGGGGCCTCTCTCTTTGCGAGAAGCCGAAGCTGGTCGCGAGGATGGACCTTCTGACCCCGCCGCCACGTTCGTATAAGTTCGTTTCCCTTTTGGGGCTTCCGACACGATGCGCTTCTTAGAAGCGCCAGGTGTCGTCTCGCCCGGAGACTGCCTAGCCCACTTGGAGGTCCCCGCCCCCATGGATAGGGCGGACTCTCCGACGGAGACGGATGGTTCCGTCTGCGTCTGCTTCGAGGCTATCCCTCGCCCTTTCGGTGGCCGCTAGCCGTGCCAACTCTTTGGCACTTTGCTCGGCTAGTAGTTTGGCCTCCAGCTCTTCTCTCTCCTTCCATGCAGCCTGCACTGTCATGCGTAGCCTAAGAAGGCTCAACTTGAGGTCTTTCGCAATGTTGGTGCGCGACGACGTGAAGTCGATGATCGCTAGGCCACCTTTAGCGTACGGATTCGCTCTCTCTTGGGGCTTTTTTGTTTCCTCCATGTTATTGAGTCCCCCTCCAGCCGCTATCCAAGCCCACGTGGAGTAGTCGCTATTGTGATCCCATGGTTATCTATGCATGCAGGGTTGACACGGCCCTTCATGGGGAACCGTGTTCAGAGCCGGATCAGCGCAAGACAGGTATAGGTCATCTGAGCCTACTCCCGCCCGACTGGCGAGGTCGGGCGGTGGAGAATGGAACGTACTGGAGGCCTGCCAGGGTTTTAATGGGACGGAGACGACCTGTGCCGCGGGAACTTCGCCATTTCCTACTCGGTGTCACCCGGCAGTACTGAGGGAGACGACACAGGCGCCAGCCCGAATACAACGGTACCACTCGTGAATTTTTTCGCAGCCAGTTGCCATAATTGGGGTTTTACTGGCATCCACCCCAATGCGTCGTATGACGCTCCCTCCGTAGTTCGTTTAGCCGTTAAGGGGAGCTTAACGTTTCCAAGGTGCACCGCGGGGAGGCGAACTACATTCACACCAGGACCGGGACGTCTGGGACGCAGTATGCGTAGCAGCCTCCCAGATCGTCCTCGATCTTCAACAAAAATGGCGAAACGACCAACGGCAGGTAGCAGAGACCACCTAACTACTAAAGCCCTAAGTAGTTAGACATAGTGGGTGCTTAACAAGCACAATAGCCCCCTCCCCGAAGTAATGCCGAAAGGTGGTCCCGGGGAGGTTCCAGGGCTTAAGGCACGGGTGGGTTTTTAGTGGGTCGAGGAGTTGGCACCCTCATCCCCACACCCTGAGTTCTTCAGGTGTCTGGTTGCAGATTTTCCATCCCGTCTAAAAAAATAAAAAAAAAATAAAAAGACGTCCCGGTCCTGGCACATCCTCTGGACCAAGGATGCTGATTATCACAATGAATGGTGTCTCGCTCTTTCTACTACTCACCACCGTTTTCCTGCTGCCGCAAAAAAAAACTACTCTCACCGTACACGAAAACTGTTGAGCAACGACTCACTCGGTCTTTTCCTGTTTACCGTTTCTTCTTGTGCCTACTTTCGTTCACTGAGTTATCACCATGTCCAACCAAAAAAGCGACACTCACCAATTCTTCCCTTCTGCGCGAACATTTATTCTGAATTTCCAATAGCTTTTGGATTCGGACACGAACCATATTCGCAGTGAAGTCTTCTGAATGAAGCAAACGAATCGTTTTATTAGAAAAAAGAAAAGAAAAGCAGCGGATGGATGAGAAGCAGGCTCTACCAATTCTCCATACTGTGAGTGTGTGTTTGTTTACACAAATGCATGATTGATTTACACATGTCAAGCTGAACCATGCATTAGGTCCAAAGTAACATTGACAAATTCTCTTCGTCGAGCTTGTGTATCAAAAAAATTGTTGATGTTGCTACGTATTCAATCCTTAATTACACTCTATATTTCCACACTGAGTGTTGAAAATTCTTGAACATGGTTTTAGTCGACGAAGAGAGTCTCCCAATGTTACTTAGGACATTGTTACATTGTTCAGCTTGATCTGTTAAGGTGAGGCACTACTACGACAGCGGTCAAATTTCCGGCTTTCACAGCCAGTCGTTTATAGAATAAATTGAATTAGATCTAACGTGATTTCTCATTTGTTTATTTATAAAAAAAGTAGTATTCATTTGGCTATAAATATAAATAAAAAAAGATTGACAAATGCAAACATATTCTAGTTTGAATTGGGCACAAACATCGTATAAGTTTGATTTGACTACCTATGGTGTTTAAATCAAACTAAAATTCTGAATAATTGTTTCGGGAAGTTTGCAGTTAAGCTCAACTGTCGTCCGTTTGAATTTATGATTATGATGGTGTTTCATTATGGCAGCTACGAAAACAATCAGATTTGTTGGTTGATTCTACCAACTTAGGTTTTTTTTGAAACAAATTTTAGTATCATATAAATTGAATTGCTGTTTGAAACAAACAAACGAAATCGATTGAAACAACAAACATTTCCGTTTCAATCAATTAAATTTCTTTTGTAATTTAATTTATTTGAATAAAATGCTAACAAACATTAGAAAAGTGCACATTTACCTTTATAGACCTCTCGCAGTCTAAGAGAAATCTACAAATTTTAATGCGAGCCTTTCTACTATTTGCAGTTTTTTTAATTAATATATTAAATTATCACCACTTGTTGAGTGACAGCGCCAGAGCAAGCAGCGGGACCGGATGACGGAACAAAATAGTTTGTTTCAAACTAAATTTTTAGTTATATTTTCGCCCAACAAAATATCAGTTTGGTTTAACCGCCGCTTTGGTTGAATCAATCTAAAATTTTAATTTGTTTCCCTCAGTCAACGCTACCTATATTTTGGTAAGAATAATCCCCTTTCATGGTGGAAACAACAAAGATATCAGATTAAAACAACCATAATTTCTGTAGTATTGTGGTAATATAGGGTAACGGGATGTAATGTCAGCCTATCACCTTCATTCGGCCTATGTACCAAATATGTCATTAATTTAGCGATGATCAACAAAATCATGTTGCTATGAGGATGTGATCTAAATTTGGCTTAATTGAATCGATAAAGCGAGTAATGCAGTCTGGATGTACAGAAAATAGTTACACGTTACAAACTAACTGTTAACATATCTAAAATAGCAATGACTTTACAAGATAATCTTAGACCCAGTTTTGGGGACATATTTTTTGTATGTTCCCAACTATGGCCTGTTTTATCAATAACGTAGTAAAAAGGTTTTTAATGATTGAATTTGAACTGAAAATGCATGAGTTTGCGGTTGTTTATATCCGAAGGAACAAAATCATTGTTTAGTGAATTATAATGTTTTCATTATTGAATGGCTGATAAATCATATATGAACGTCACTTAAGTGTTTCGTAGCAGTTTTATTTTAGTTTGTTTTGTGAACTTTTGTGTTAAGTAAAGCGAATACAGCTGGCAATGCCTTAATTCAAAAAATTAGAAAAAAAAACCGTACAAAGATTGCATTTAGTAATAAATCCATCGAATGGGACGAAGTTGCATCCATGAACAGACCCAATTTGGTGCTTATGGACCGACATTAAATCCAAATCCCGCGTAAGTATCTGACTTTATAAAAAGAGTTCGGTAACTTTTCGTGATACAAACTACCAAATGTCTTATCAAACTTATCTTAGCAAGTGCATAACTAGTTGAATCTCGGTTACAGCCTAAAAACTTTATGAGTTATAATAAAAAAATGTAATCGATCGTTACATAATAGGCTGAGTCATGGGACACATACCTTATATAGGTAGAAACAACCAACCTAAATGTTTGTTTCGAAAAAAACCGGTGGTTTTAAACAACAAAACGGACTTCCGAAACAGGTAGTTTTTTTTAGTTTAGATATCAACAGACAAGTTTGTTGTTTCAAACGGGACTGTATTTTCTCCGTGGTGATATAGAGATTGATTTCAAATGCCATGCACATAATTTCTAGTAAAAACTAGATGTATGGACTTCCAGCCGGACTAATAGCATAGACTAACTCTAAGACCAGTAGGTCCCGAACAAATACGATTTTTTTCTTGGCTCAGTCAGTACTAGCACATCGGTCCCAAGCTCGGTCCCAAGCTTAATAATTCGCCCCTAATAATGAACTCACACGAACACACATTCAAATATTCTGTCAAAATAACACAGCAAATCAAAACAAAGGCGCATATATGTAAAGTTAGGTGCAGACTTCAAGGTGTACTTCGGACCAAGGGGTTCTACAACAGTGAACCAATTTCAAATCGCTAGTTGCATATTGATTGTTGCTAATAGGATCACTCTTCAGATGATGACCAAAGCAACTAATAATCAGCATATTCATAAAGAAGGAACCGAAGTGATAAGCCAAAACGTTTTTTCATCACACTTTACTCGAGGCGAATCGAAAACACCATTCTTCGGCACAGGGTCAAGAGACTAAAAACTAATTCGAGTTTTCCACTATTTTTTACTAAATTTACTCGCGGCGAATCTAAAACAACATTCGTCGACGAAGTTACTCACGTTCGAATAGCAAACAGTGAAGAACGATAATGGAAGAATGAGACCGAATGCATCATGGCGCGAAGAGCACAAAACTTCCTCTCACACGAGTCAGGCACAAAGCCACCCATCAACGACAGCACTCCTTTCGTTCGCGAATGCTTGCTTATCTTCCTTTATTTCGGAAGTGGTCGGTGATGACAAACACATTCGGACCGAATGTGTCGTGTCCGGAGTCGTGTCGTGACCGCTTACGGCAATCATGCCAGATCTCGCGCCAGAAAGCGAGGACATGCGAACGGGGACGCCTTGTGTGGGACGCCTGCGGTGATCTGCACACGGTTCTGGCCTGCCTCTGTATTGTATACCAGTACGCGATTCTGGAAGTAGCTTCCGCGAATCTTGTACAGGTACCCAGGAACCTGAAGGCATTGGAGCGAGTCGGCGACAGCCACCCAACTAGCGCTATTGAACGCATTCCTCACGTCAAGGGTGACCACTGCACAGTATCGTACTCCTCGCCTCTTGCACTGGATTGCCACCTCGGCCGTCTTGGTGATGGACAGGATGGCATCCACCGTCGACTTCCCTTTACGGAAGCCAAACTGATTATTAGACAGACCGCCTATACCCTCCGTGTATGTTGTCAGTGTGTTGAGGATTACCCTCTCGAGCACCTTACCCGCTGTATCCAACAGACATATAGGTCTATATGCCGATGGATCTCCTGGTGGCTTCTCTGTCTTTGGTAGCAACAAAAGGGTCTGAATTTTCCAGGCGTCCGGGAAGACGCCCTCGTCCAGACACTTTTGCATCACCACCATGAACATTTCGGGATCCTGCAAGATAGCCGTCTTGATGGCCAGGTTCGGAATACCATCCGGTCCCGGCGCTTTGTTCACTTTTAGCGACTTTGCTATCGCAATGAGTTCCTCATTCGTCACCGTCGCCTCGTCGCCGGCCCCCGTTGTGCCGTTGTCAGTGCCCACGAGGTAACGGGTGTTCGGCTGAGCCGTCCACCCTTCCGTCGCTATGACAGCGTTAAGGTACTGAAACGCTGGTCATGGGACAAATCTACGGCGGCGGTGTGCACGTGTATTTCATTACAAGTGTACACCACTTACGAAGGGTACGGCGAAGCTTGTGACCGAGAACGCAAATCTTTGCTTTAAATGTATGGATTGTCTATCAGACCAGTATTGTGGTGGGCAGGAAGATGCTATCTCGGACGCCAAGAGGATAGAGGAAGGGATGAAAACACTCTCGAACTCGATCACTGGCATGCGAGATCAAATTTCTGCCCAAATAGACGACGCGTTGAAAAACGGGATGGAACAGTTGAGACAAAATGTAAGTGGGTCTTTTGAAAAATTAAAACGTGAGAAATTCAATGCAATTACAAGTTCACTTTTTGAAATTTATGCGCATAAAACTTAAGCTGTGATGAATGATGCCCGCGCGCGGTCTGCGACGGTTCACTCTGAATCCGATTCGATGCAAATTGGCAAAAATCGTAGGATACAAATTAGCGATAACGATGATGTTTTTCAAGACAACGCAACTTTTGCGGATGTCGTCAAACGAAGTAATGAAAATGTCAATAAAAAAAAGTAAACAAAATAGTAATAGTAAATTGAACAGTAGTAAACCAAGCAATCTTAAGGCTCGTCCGATTATTGTGATCAAACCAAAAGAGTCCAAACAAGCTTGCAATGAAATTCGTAATTTTTTGAAAACAAATTTAGATCCAAAAACACACAAGATTAGCAATTTTAGAAATGGAAAAGATGATGCCATTATTGTTGAATGTGCCATCGGTGCTAATGTAACGAATGTGAAAAATGGTATTGAACGCAATCTGGGTGAAAACTAGAGTGCTGTTGTTCCCACGTCGGTGCCAAGATTGAAAGTAGTGGGCATGAGCCGTCAATTATCCTCCGATGTTTTCATAGACTAAAGATTTGACTCGGAAAAAATGCGACACTTTGTTTTGGGTGTAACTTTTCATCGCGTGGGTAAAAATTAACGAAATTTTGGGCAATACTAGTTTGGAGTGTAATGTTTATCGCGATCTGTCAAGTAGTTTTCAAGATGCATTCAAACAGCCCTTTGACATCCCTATATCAAACACTTGTGAATGACAGTAGGCGGCATGACCCGGGCCCAAATTGACGTGGGTCCGCTGTCAGCTGTCAAATAGCTGTTGAACGAGCCGGTCGGTTTGTTTTGTTTTGGTCGTTTAGGTCATACGCGAAATACAAAATCCTCTGCAACTACGGGATCGACTGGCGAAACATTAAAATTTATTCGATTAATACGAATATTTTGGCGCTCCAGCACACAGATGTTGATGTCTCGCGACACAATGGAAATCATTTTTGCAGGATGGTATTGCACACTTCATTTTTCAAAAGCTTAAAAACGATTTGATTCAATACAAGCACAACCAATCAACAACAAACAGCACGCAATGTTTACATTATTCTGACAGCTGAGCTTGCTGAGATGTTGGCTACGCGAAAAAGATGTCCTTGCCATAGGCCTGCAAACAAAAAAAACACACCCACCCCACCAGCGCGCCGGCGGCCCATCCCCCCCCCCCCCACCAAAAAAAAAAAAACAATAAAAAAAAAAATAAAAATTTAATTAAAAATAAAAATATATTATTTTATTTTATTTTAATAAAAAAAATTATTTTCCTCTCACCACACACCCCCCACACAAACATATATTTATAATTTATATAATATTGACAAAGGAAGGTTTTTTTTTGTCTCCCCCCGCCCTGGATATAAAACCAATTTTTACAAAAAATTTTTTTTCGTAAAAAAGATTTTTTTTTTTTTAAAACTAACTAAACCCCCCATCCAAACAAAATTTTTTTGGTTTTTAATTTATTAAATAATTTTTAAAAAATAAAAAAAGATTGTTTTTTTTTAGTTTTCAAACAAAAAGGAAAATGTCGTAACAATAACGGAAACGGTCGTCAACAATAAGGGAAATGGTCCAGAAATGGTCTCCGATTATGCGGGTGGTTAGTCGCACAGATGGATCGGCAAAAGGCTTGGAATCCACCATTCCACCGTGTCCCGCGTTGTGAAGATGTTCCAGGAGACGAAGACCATCGAGCGGCGCGCTGGAAGCGGCCGAAAACCGAAAACGGCATACCCAGAGAAGGCGCGGAAGGTAAGGCAGTACTTTGAGAATAACCCGAACCTTTCCATCCGAGACGTGGCCAAAAAGGTCAATTCGTCGAAGTGGTTCGTCCAGCAGACCATGAAGCGGGCTGGGCTACGTGTTTTTAAAGTCAGGAAGGCGCCAAACCAAGCAAAACACGGTGGCCAAATTGCGTGCACGGAAGCTGTACCGTGAGTGGCTGGTCAAGCCAGGCTGCCTCGTCATGGACGACGAGACATATATCAAGGCGGACACCAAACAAATCTCCGGCCTCGAGTTTTTTGTCGGTACGTCCCGCATGGAGGTTCCGGAAAAGTTTCGGAAGAAAAATATGGACAAATTCGCGAAGAAGTACCTGTTGTGGCAGGCGATCTGCGAGTGCGGACGGTACAGCAAGCCGTTCGTTACAACCTGCACCATAAACGGGCAGATTTATCGAGAGGATTGCTTGCAGAAGCGCTTGCTGCCCTTCCTCCGCTCTCACAGTGGTCCCACGCTGTTCTGGCCGGATCTCGCTTCGTGCCATTACGCCAAGCCTGTAATGGATTGGTACGAAGTGAAGGGCGTTAATGTGGTCCCGAAGGAGGCGAACCCACCAAATACACCAGAACTTCGTCTGATCGAACAGTTTTGGGCGATAATGAAGAAGAAGTTGAAGAAAAGCGGAAAAACATTCAAATCCGATGAAGCTTTTAAGAAAAACTGGGAGAAATTGTGTAAAGAAGATGGACAAAGCCTCGCCCAAGATCTCATGAGCAGTGTTAAGAGAAATGTACGAGCATTCAGCTTGGGGGAGGAAATTTAATAAATAAATGATGCCAAAACATAGCTAATATATAGTTATTTAATCCTTGAAAATTTGAGAAGTATCCGATTTAAAATTAATTTTTGGTGATCATTTTTGTGTCTCATTTTTTTCCGAGTCCAGTCGTTATAAAAAAAAAAAAAAAAAGAAGCCAAAAAAAAAAAAAAAAAAAAAAAAAAATATAAAAAAAAACCACGTTTCTTTAACAACAAAATTAGTGCGGTAATAGAAGAAGTTGAGGGTACATACAATAGTATGAAAAAGACAAAGGAGGTAAATGAAGATTTTGATCGGTGTTTTGTGTTCCCCAACATAAATTGGCGAAAATGCTCCAAATGGGGAGAATTTGGACACAGGAGCATGGATTGCAAAAACTGTGATACGTGCTCTAGGTGTAGCAAGAAAACACAAGACATCGGAGTGAACGTCAACTGTATTGAAATGTGTCAATTGTTTGAAAATGAATAAAGAACGTAAAATGAACTTGGACGTCAATGTATTTACGCCAAAGAATCAGTTCAATTCAATCTTCGCCTCAACGAAGTGGTTGATGGTAAGTGGATCTTGAGCATAACAGTTGTACGTGGCATGAAGATGGGTAATTATGATGTTTTGTATCATTCTACCAGTTCTAGTTGTTATGTTCTCCAACACCTAAAGTCCACACCAAACTTACACTGGCTAAAAGGGATTTAAAATATAGTTAGACTCACTTTTCTTTCGCAGAATGAACTACCTTTAGTTGTGCTTCAGAATAGACTGACTTCTCTTTATTTTCTTTCTTGCCTCGAGCCCTTCGACTCGCTTGCGCGCGATAGGGAGCGCGCGAGAACTGAACTGTGATTGACAGTTGCAATACAAGGTAACTATAATTCCAAGGTATGTAACAATTCTTCCCCTTTTAATAGTTTGTGTAATAGAATTCAGAACTGACAATTAGTCAAAAAGATATGTATAAAAAAAACAAAGAACAATAGAACAATGTTGTTAATTCATTTTAAAGTTGTTTAAGATACGTTGAAAAATCAAATCGAAATCGGTTTCATTCGTAGCAATAATCTTCCGAACGTTTTGTCTTCTTCACTCGTTTGGATCCAGGCCTATGGCAAGGACATCTTTTTCGCGTAGCCAACATCTCAGCAAGCTCAGCTGTCAGAATAATGTAAACATTGCGTGCTGTTTGTTGTTGATTGGTTGTGCTTGTATTGAATCAAATCGTTTTTAAGCTTTTGAAAAATGAAGTGTGCAATACCATCCTGCAAAAATGATTTCCATTGTGTCGCGAGACATCAACATCTGTGTGCTGGAGCGCCAAAATATTCGTATTAATCGAATAAATTTTAATGTTTCGCCAGTCGATCCCGTAGTTGCAGAGGATTTTGTATTTCGCGTATGACCTAAACGACCAAAACAAAACAAACCGACCGGCTCGTTCAACAGCTATTTGACAGCTGACAGCGGATTTATGCTTCTATAATCTCCACCACACTCTACCACCACCCCCCCCACCCCCTCCCTCCCCTTCTTTCTCCCCCCCCCCTCTCCTCCTTCTTCTCCCCCCCCCACCGCCACCTCCTCGTTCACCTTCATTATTCTTTCGCTCTTCCCCCCCCCCCCACCCCCCCCCCCCCCCACCCCCACCACCCCCCACCCCAAACAAAAAATAACTATTTGCTTAATAATCATTTATTATCCATTTCATATTAAATCACCAATAAACCTAACCACCCTTACCAATGATTGTGGAAAGGAAAAAAAAAAACAAAATTTAAACAAACACAAACAAAAATATTTATATAAAATAAAAAATATTTAAAAAAAAAAAAAAAAAAGACCCCTGCTGTTTTCCCTACTCATTCATTGTATGATATAACGAAGGAAAGATATGAATTATGAGCATGAGCATGAGCATGAGCATGATTGACCGCCCACGGATGCAATTCCGTTATTGCCAGATCAGCTGTATTTGCACAAAGAACCAACAGATGATGTTTGGGACTAACATACATCTTCAATGTGTAAAAACTGGTGACCCATTATAAAGCAATACCGGCGCCGGCCGTGCCCGAATGCTGGTCAAGTAGGGAATGGGAAGGAACGTGTTGACATGATACTCGCTTTGGAGGAAGCCGAGAAATCCTCTGCACTTCCACGAGAAATCACTGGGATGTTGGATAGTTGGGGAAAGGTTAGCAGCAGGGTTCGTTTTGGTTAACGATACGCTGAAAGTACATACCTACACCATCCGCCAAAAGCAATAGACCGCTCAAATGTGACTGAAAAAAGACAAACATAACGAAAAACAAAACAAAACAAAATAGACAAAATAAAATAAAACAGAATATTAGATATTGTCTTCAAAATATGGTAGAAATAAATAATTTGTTGCTTTGCAAACCGGCTCTCCTCGATGTCCTAGATGGCCACGTCCTGCTGGACCCGCAGCTGCTGCCGTCGGCACTCGTCCACATCAACTCGGCCGTCGCTGACGTGTCGGAAACCTTCCGGTAGTAACATGATATCTGTGTCTAATTCACTCTTCTTGCACCGATTAATTTACAAACACCGAATCAAAATTCACTTTGGCACGGTTGTGGTATTTTTCTTTAAAATCTAGTTCTAGATGTTTGCACTTGGTTGCAGGAAACAGAATCAATAAGAATAATAAACTCGCTTATGTCCTCTAACTTTACACGGTTGCTAAACAATACACACTATCTTCCCCCACAATACCCGCGAACGACGACACTTTGGACCTGAGCTCGGTTGAGGAAAAATCACGAACACACCACAGCGCAATTGATTGTATGCAGTTTTTTGAAAGAATCGCGAGCACGGCGCGATCCCGCTACACGCAACACTCTTCTAACTTCAGCTCACCGGAACCAATTGCACACGCACACTAGTAATCCGCGACGCAGAACAACGCGACGCGCGACGAGGTGCTACTGCCGCAGTCGTCGTGCTAGATGATAACGTTGTTGTTGTTGTTGCCGCCGATGCGATGCAAACTACTGCCAACACACACAACCACCTACCTCTCTATCTTTACGTTTTGATGAATCGCATCCAGGGTGGGCGAAAAAAAAAATTCAATCCATCAAACTCACACCAACACCACTGCGCTTCTCCCACAAAGTGCAAACGCGAGCGACAGACAGAGAGAGAGAGCTATCCGTTCAGCACGAGAGGGAGAAAATTTTCAACAAGAAAACTACTCTTCACTGCTAATGGAGGCTGAGAACCAAGCAAAAAAAAATATGTTTTCACCACTTTTTCAAACTGTTTAGCGACGGAAAATATCACTTCCACAACGTACGCGATTGCTGCTAGCCTGGAGAACACTTTTCAGGCGCTTTCGAGTGCGATTTCACCCGCACAGTACGGACTTTTTCGCGAGCACAATCTATCCCGACCGAATTTACTCACTAACACTTCCGATCCCACATGTGCAACATCAACGAAGGAAAGATATGAATTATGGTCACGATAAACAAAAATAAACAGGAAACTGTTTTAACAATACGTAATTTTTAGTTTATTATCACAAAATGTACGACTCATGTTATAATACTGATCATTATAATATGTATTTGTAAGGGAGCGGTTTTATCAGTCTACGTGAAGGGTATGTTGCAATTTAATTAAGTAGATTTTACTCTCTAACTGAATTTTAATCCACTTGTGAACAGTATTGTTGACTTTAATAATATACCTTTGATTGTCGATTGGATTGGAAAAAAAAAAACGGGAAAAGTATTATTCATATTGTATCATGATTGTAGCAGTTATCATCATGATTGAAATTTTCATATAATATTACTATACTGTTACGATATCTATTATCTTTTTATATCGTATTTATTATTAAATTATGTTAACGTATATAGTAATGGATGAAAAAAATATTTTATGATACAACCAGAATTGAACGATACCTCCTAAAGTAAAACTGCAGAAATTATTATTCACAAATTATTTACTGTATAATACATCGGAAATTTTATTCGAGAAAAGGTCATTTTTTGTATGGTAACGATACTTAACAACCTATTAGTGTTATGGTAAGATTTTGATTTATCATAACATATATCATCGATATGATACACGTTATCTTCAGTTTATAATTGTTGGAAGATAACTTGAATAATAATGAAACGATAAATGGTATAATACCTTTAAAATACTTTTTTATTCGGGACGTTTGGTCCTTGCCTTGATGCCTCATTCTTGAAGATCCTAATTTGTGTTCGGTGCGCCATTGCGCTGACGCTTCCAATGCATATCTGTATAATATTGTGAGAGTACCATTTAATGAATGTGGCCTTCACCCACCGAGCATGATGATGTGGATTATTATTTTTAAACCACACATCATCTCCTTCCATCAGATTGTCTATTGCCTTATTGGCATTGTCAGAACTTCTTCCGCTTTGATGCTCCTTAACAATCTCGATCTGGTTTGTAGTATATCGAGGTGCTTTTGTAATATTTTTTTGGATTAACTAAATCTATTTTTTTACTTAGTTCGTTTATTTGTAAGGCTCAGACGTGTGTGACACTTTGCGGAGCCGATATTCAATTTTGTTATTTACAATGATTTGCTTTATGGTGTTAGTAAGTGGGGCACCAATTACTCGTGGCTGGCTCGAGGTTAATGGGTCACATTATCGCTTGGAAGGGACTAGGCAGGTAACTTATTTAAGTTAATAATTGCTGCTCATGGCTGCGGCTGCAATCAAGTCCTCGGTTCCTATAGCCCCTTTCAGGAGCTAGGCGCAGATGGTTGACCAATAGCTTGCTGGGCAGGTACAAGTAGCACGGAAACAAGAGGAAAGTATAGCTGGGACACAATGGCGGGGAATTTACTAGCGTGGAGGGGAGGGGGGTGATGACATTACACATTAAGGTCAGACAAACAAAGGAATTCGTAGATCGCTTGCATGTAGGGGAGATCACGCATTCCCAAAACATCTCTTACCTCGCGGAAGGGTTGTCTACCTCGGGCCACTAGGGTATCCAATAGTCGTGCTCTGGAGGCATCATTATCCGGGCAATACCAAACTGCGTGATCGATGTCATCATAACCGGTTCCGCACCTACATATGTTGCTATCGACGAGGTTAATTCTGTAGAGATGTGCGTCTAGCGAGTAGTGGTTGGACATAAGTCTTGACATCACACGAATGAAACCGCGACTTACATCCAGACCTTTGAACCACGATCTCGACGAAACATTTGGAATAATGGAATGTAACCACCGCCCAAGAGAATTACTTGTCCAATCGTTTTGCCAACTTTGAAGAGAACTCTGACGTACTAATGGGAAAAATTCATCATGTGAAATTCTTCTTTCAAAAATCTCGCCTTCTTTTGCGCCCACCTTTGCTAGAGAGTCCGCCTTCTCATTGCCTGGAATTGAGCAATGTGAGGGGACCCATACAAAGGTAATCCTAAATGATCTTTCGACCAACGCACACATCTGCTCCCTTATTTTTGAAAGAAAGTAAGATGAGTGCCTCACTGTTTTCATCGACCGGAGGGCCTCAATAGAACTGAGACTATCCGAGAAGATGAAATAATGGTCTATGGGCATGTCGGAAATTATCCCCAATGCGAAATTGATTGCTGCCAGCTCAGCAACATATACGGAACAAGGTTCCTGAAGTTTCCGGAAGGCAGATGAGTATTCATAGTAGACACCGAAACCAGTGGATCCATCAATGCGCGACCCATCAGTGAAAATTCTTCTATTGCAATTGACATGTTGGTACTTTTCAATAAAAATATGGGGAATTAAAATAGGTCGAAGTTGATCTGGAACTCCTTGAATAGCCTGTTTCATGGAGAGATCATAGTCAATGGAGGAACTGTGATAAGAGAAGCGTACACTAGGAGAATTATAGCATGGAAGACTAATATCGGATGACATATAGTTAATATAGATTCGCAAGAATCTAGACTGGATACTCAATTCGAGCATTTCTTCGAAGTTTTCAATCACAAGGTTGTTACTGATTCCACACTTGATCAGTATTCTAGATGAGAGCTCCCAGAAGCGGTTCTGTAAGGGTTTTACTCCTGCCAGAACCTCCAGGCTCATATTATGCGTTGAATGCATACAGCCAAGGGCAATACGTAAACAACGATATTGAATGCGTTCCAATTTAATGAGGTGGCTGTTTCTTGCCGAGAGGAAACAAAAAGAGCCATATTCGAGAACTGAAAGAATAGTTGTTTTATAGAGTTTAATGAGGTCTTCCGGGTGAGCACCCCACCATGTCCCGGAAATTGATCTTAGAAAATTGATCCTTTGTTGACATTTCTGTTTCAAATACGCAATGTGAGTACTCCAAGTGCATTTTGAATCAAACATGACTCCAAGGTATTTGAAGGTCAAAGATTGGGTAATGTCTCTTCCCAACAGCTTGAGACGCAGTTGGGCAGGGAACCGCTTTCTAGTAAACACTACCAATTCGGTTTTTTTGCGGTGAAAACTCGATCCCCAAATTTCTGGCCCAGATGGACAGATTATCTAGGGAATTTTGCAATGGTCTTTGCAAGATTTCCGCACGTGGACCTCTAAAGGAGATCACAGCATCGTCTGCAAGTTGTCTTAGCGTGCATCTATTTTCCAAGCAGTTATCAATATCTTTAACATAAAAATTATAAAGTAAGGGACTTAAACATGAGCCTTGGGGTAAGCCCATGTAGCTAATTCTGGTTGTCAGTTGGCCTAGATTGAAGGTCATTTGTTTTTTTTTACAGTAAAATATACAAAAAATACTTAAAAAAAACCTGGTAAACCACTACTGTGCAGACTATCTGCCAGTATATCTATGCAAATGCGCCATTAATATCCAGAAATACTGAAGCCAACGGCTCCTAGTGTGCAAAGGCCAGTTGTATATCAGATGAAAGCAACACTAAGCAATCGTTTGTTCCTTTCGGAAACTAAATTGCGTATTTGATAGAAAGTTGTTTGATTGAACCCAACGGTCAAGTTTTGATAGGATCATTTTTTCTAACAATTTCCTTACACATGATAGCATAGAGATCGGACTGTATGAATTGTAATCAGACGTTGGTTTCCCAGGTTTTTGAATGGCTATTACTTCAACCT